>CM029604.1:13353925-13404916 GCA_017311375.1 Mytilus coruscus
TTTCAAATAAAAACAATTTTGATGCCAAAACGTGGACCTGAACGGAGAAATGAAAAGACCTGAAAATATATGGTTGGACTTATTCAAACTTCAATAACTTTTTAAATATTCAATGGAATTCTTTCAACTTTAGATTTTGTAAAATGAAAAAAATTAACATTTTGTTAAAATTAAAAATTAAATAATGAAAAATATGTTTTGGGTGCCAAATCTCGGACCAGAACGGACAATTAGAAACCTGAATGAACCTGAAATTCAACTTATATAATTTTCAAACTTCATTTACTTTTTTTCAAAGAATTTCCTTGAAATCTAGATTTTGTTAAAGTACAAATTAAATATTTTAACAAAACGAAAAAAAAAAAAACATTAATGAAAAATGTTATTTTGGTGACAAGACTTGGACCTGGGAATTAAAAGACATGCATAAACCTGAAAATACATTCTTGAAGGCCGTACGGTGACCTTATAGGTGTTAACTTCTATGTCATTTGCTCTCTTGTGGAGAGTTGTCTCATTGGGATCAAACCACATCTTCTTATTTTTATAAGAACATAAACGGTACCTTTTTCTGCACCTGATGCGTATTTTGACAATCAATGTCTCTTCAGTGATGCTCAAGGCCAAAATATTTGAAAATCCAAAGCTTATTTAAAATATGAAGAGCTATTAACCAAATAGGACAAAAAGTATAGCCAAAACCTTTGTAATAATTTATCAAATGAAAGAGTTCATAATAAAATTTGTAACTGAGCAATGTTTTTGTTGTGAACAAGATTAATTGATAATCCAATTAAGGGGGCTCGCGGGTCTAAATCAAATTTTTTATTTAATATAGGATTTCGCTATATTTTTCTATAAATGAACTTTATCTTATACTTAATAGAAAAATAAATTAAAAAAATGGGGTCACCGTTCATTTACGCTCACAATCTGCCTTCGAAAGAAGCATACATTTTTGTAAAGGTACCTTTTTTTCCGTTGAACTAATAGGAGAAATAGAGGTAATATCGAAATTTAAAAAAGAACTTAATTACAGAAATCGCTCAAATTTTACAATAGTTTAGTTTAAGTACAGCTTATTTGAAAATTATAATAAAAAATATAGGTCACCGATGAGTCAAAAAAGATATTTCAATTTTAATGCCAAAAATGGCATTTTGCATCAAAGGAGATAATTTGGCGCTTTTTCAATGATATCTACATTTTAAAAGTCATCTGGGGCCAACACGAATTGATTTTTTTGAATGATTTTTGTACCATATGATAAAGTAACAACTACTTAAGGTAATAAATAAAATTTGTAATGAAAAATAAATGTTTAATTTTTTTCTGAAATTTGTATACCCTCGAGCCTCCTTAAAAGATTAAAATGAAATGTTTATTTAGACCAAAGATCCAGTTATCACCTAATACAAGGTGTGAATTACAGCTGGCACACGTTCATATAATTAATACATTCCAATCAACGAACACACGTCTTTAGATTACATGGTTTATGCATGTGCAAATGATACTTTTATTTTCAATATATAAATATAACAATTTAAAACCTGTTTTTTTAGAAGTTTATATAGATACAATTTAAACAAGTTAATTAGTTTGAATAATTTTCCTCGGACAAACCGGTGTTCCCTTCAAGTTCAGGTTTCAACATCAACAAGGTATTTGTTATTTAAAAATTTTCCTGTATACATAAAATCAGTCTTTCTCTTCAATATAATTGAATTTAGAATAAAATCAATTAAAAAATTTAAAAAATTCTGTCAGTTTAAATACATCTACCCGTATTTTTCAAGTCTTTTATTTCCTGTTAAGGTCCGATTTTGGAACTAAAAAAATGGTTTTCATAAAATTCTTTATCATTTCAATAAAATATTATACATTTTCTATAACAAAATTCAAATTACAAGGAGATTGATTGAAAACTAAAACAGCTATAGAACATGAATAAATTTTGACCGGAGATTTTCAGGTCAATCCAGGTAATTTAATTTCCCGTTCAGGTCCGAGTTTTGACCATCAATAATATTTTTCATAATTTCTTTTTAAATATTATTAATATATTGAATTTCTCGTTTCAGAAAATCTAAACGTGAAGGAATTCCATTGAAAAATAAAACAGTTAGTGAAGTTTGAATATGTCTGACCGTAGAATTTCATGTCCGTTCAGGTCTTTTCATTTTTCCGTTCAGGTCCGAGTTTTGGAATCAAAAAAATGTTTTTTATCTAAAACATTTTATTTTTATCATCACGTGGATCTTTACCTTTTATAAAATTCTTACTTGGAGAAAATCCTTTCAATAATAAAAAAGTAATTGTAATTTGAATAAATCGAGTAGTATATTTTCAGGTCTATTCAGGTCTTTTCAGGTCCACGTTCAGGTCTTTAGTGTAACCCGTTATTTCCCTTGTTTAAAACTATAAATTTCATATTTCTTTATTTGATAATTTACTTGAAGCTTATTCAGTACATATTTGTTAAATTAAATAGATATTGATATTTTGAAATCATTGGTTAAAGATATTTATTTATATTCTAAAGTTTAATATTTGCATCGTCGCAGTACCTTTAATTACCTTCTTCGGAAAACTTATATATTTTATATAACTGATTTGAAATTATTATGTTGAATTGCTTGAGGACTGACATTCAGTCCAACCTAGGAAAGCCGTGCTTTCCAACCACCTTTACAAGGTTAGTGCATCTGCCATATGCCTTTTTAATACGGGTATAATAGTGAAGTCAATGACTGCTCTATTTCTACTTTGGATTTACATAATAAAAGTTGTAATTGTTGATTAAATTATATATTGTTTCCACTGTTTTTGGTTTTCTTTTATATAGATATTTTATAGCGCTTTTACATTTGGCATCCATCGTCTCCGTATAAATCAGTTCACAAACTAGAATAAGCTGTGGTCCGCATCCCCGAATCTCCAGCAGAATTGTTCCTGCTACAATATATTTATTAAATTGCAAATGGTAGCAGCAATGAATGTTAAAGAACTATACAAAACAGAAAGATTTTTCTCTCAACATGCAAATTTTGCTTTGATGTTGGACATGAAATATCTGACATATTTTCCTTTTTAAAAAGGAATACTATAATGTACATTGGATATATGCATCACTAATCTTTATGTGACTAAGTGTTGCCTTGTTATAGGCTAAGTCATATCTCTGTAAACAATTGTATATAAGTGTTTAGGGGACTAATCTCCTACACATTTTTCATGTCAGATAGCAAATACTGAAGAAAGTAGTATTACATGAATTTATGTAGAATTTATAAAGTTTCTATAATGATTATCAAATGATTATATTGCATCTATGCATCTGTATTATTGAAATCCATGATGGAAATTAAAATAGAAAATGGTGATCTTTCTAGACTCCATGAACTTGAAATAGAATTGCTATATTGATGCTTTTGTATCATCAGTTTATAAGAATTGACATATTCATAGTATGATATATATATATATATATATATATCATTTATATATTTTTATGCTCCATCGAGAAATGCTACTTTGAAAAGTATTCTATAAAGCATCAGAATTTGCAAAACAAATTGCAAACTTGTAATTTGCTTACCACCTAAATCTGTACATGTACACTGGATTTTCTTTTCAGCTCAGTTAGAAATTACTCTTCTTAATTCATGTAGTTATATTGCTTTAAATATAGCATAGCCATATATAACATTAGATGTATATATATAGAAAAATAGTACATGTAAGATGTATCATAAGCATATTGTACAAAGGAGCAGTTCAAGTCTTGACTGATATATGTTAATATAAAGTAATAGTTATATTCCTTCAATATCCAACATGTGAATGGATATCGGGATGGGTGAAGGTCATTTTCAAATGTTACAGTTTACAATGAAGTATAAACTTTGTAACCCTTCTCCAGTTCTTTTTTAAGAAAATTATCAGATTATCAGATGAGTGTTCACAGAACAGTATTACTTAAATCTTAGGATTTTTAAAACATGCTGGATCAAGTTTTAATTCTGGATATATTGATCTATATTAATTCTTATAACATAAGATATTAAATAGCTACACTTGTTTTTTGTATAATTTGTTTATACTTAATGAAATATCATAACGATGATACTTTTGAGATGATTTACTTCAGAATGGTACATTAGATGCAGTATGTATATGTAGACCTAGTTTGTATGAAGTGTAGGACTTTAAGATTCAATCTATTATCAATACTGTTTGATATATATATATATTACTTATATACAAGTGTGGACACAGATCAGTGTGGATAGTATGTTTGGATGTTTGACAGTGTTTTCTGACAAAAAGAGTTCTCTGGTTTTCCCCATAGGGTTCTATGTTGAACTGTTGTGCCCAGTGACAGTCAACCTGTACCAAACACTGAAAATAGCAGTCTTATATTCAATATTGTGTTTTACTGTTCAATATATATAAGAAGATGTGTTACGAGTGCCAATGAGACAACTCTCCATCCAAGTCACACTTTGTAAAAGTAAACCATTATCAGGTCAATCAAGACTGTCATGTAGGAGACTCTACTTTATTTAAATCAGTGCTGACCGTTCATAGATTTTATATAGCTAGACATTGCTTTTAATATCAAATCTACATATTGGCAAACGTGCTATGATTGCTTCTTGTATATAATATGTACATTCCTGAAAATAAATTTTGTGCATGTGCAACGATACATTGGAGGATTTCCTTTCAACATTTTAACTTTGAAATAACTTCTATGTGAATAGATTAACATTTAAAAAAATGATCTGTTAAGGGAACACAGCTAGCTGAGTGTGCTCAAAGGCTGGAGAGATTTACGTAAAGAAGCAAAAGATTTGGAAGGATTGCCAAATTATTCCAATAAAATAAGTTTCAAAATTTGATTTGGGATAGCAGCAAAAACTTAAAAATAGAGGAGGACCACATTAGGTGCATTTCTGCATGATGTGATTGTTACAGTATGCGTGTAATATTTGTATGGTTCTATTTATGTTCCTTTGAGGTGGTCATTTCTTACTTGGGTTTGTCCACAAAAAAAACTAAAAATTTGTTCAGGATCTTCCCAGTATCATTAGTAAAAGTTTTTGTTTAAATGTGGAAATTAAAGATATATTATGGTTTGATAGTAACGATAATATACCAGATAATGCAGATTCCAATACAGATGCTCATAACTCCTACAAACTGATTAAAATTCTTTTAGATATGAACAGGATTGAAGGACAAATAGATAAAAAATATAATTTATACTTAGGAACATTACCGGTATGTATAAGTGAAAGATCATTTACACTCAGGACTCATCAGCAGGCAGCACAGATGTTAAAAAAAAAGTGTTACAAAACCACCTACATGCATATGTAGCATCATATTTTTAGTAGCACGAGTATCATTGTTTGGTAAATTTGTGCTTTTTTTATTTGGCTTCTGGACAAAAAATGTTTGGCTCAAGTGCAAAAAAAATACTTTAATCTCCCCATAAATGGGAACATTGAATGGATGGTACAACTCCTTTTGCTGACAGTTTTAATCATATTACCTTGCAGCAGATCATGTGCAGATGTGAGTTGTCTGTCAAATCTTTATATCACAATGAATGCATTTGCATAACAATGAACTGAGCTCAAAGCAAAGCACTTTAATAATACACTTGGACAAAAAGCTCAATCCAGTGATATACTTTGTAATAGAGGACTGTCATGAATATTCTCCTTCATAACCACCAACATGCCAAACATGGAGCAGAAGTCCTGAAAAGACATGTTTTTTGTTTATATTATATGTACATATACATATCCCAGTTTAAACATACAAAGTTGTGGTAAAAACATTCAGTTTCTAGCAAGTAGTTCATGCACTAATATAATAATATTTGCTGAGTGGCCCTCTTTTTGAAATAAGATCATACTTCCACATAGTCATTGTAAAAAGGTGACCAAACATTAAAACTATAAAAAGTTATCACTTATCTATCAGTATCTATTTACCATCACAACTGAATCAATATATACATATATAAGACTCTGATTGACATCCAGTCTTTAACCAAGCCCCATTCCTGAAGTCGACATTCAAATCTGACATCACAATAAAAATAACATTTCAAATCTACATGTTATTGTATGACCAATTATATATCCCTAAAATATACATCTATTTTGTTGTTCTCAAATTAATGTCACAATAATATTGGCTTTTAATTTTGTAATTGATGTCTTTTTTACAGACTAGCCACAATGAAATCCAAGTTTTATAAAATGTTAGGTTGAACCCAATGCTAAAAAAGTTGTGAAAAAATATAATATTTTAAGTCTTGCAAATACATGTAATAATACATTTCAGCAATCGGCTGTACTTTTAGTTTTTTATTTTGTCTATTGTTTGAGATTGTGTATTGACCTCTAGAATTGTTTTACATGTAAATTAATAATAATCCTGGTGGCATTTATTTAAATGAAGGATGAACTTCTTACACCAGAATATTAATAGGTCTTGTTGTTATTTTCTGAGGTTTGGCCTTTTAATTTTAAGCTGTAACATGCCAATAGACCATGAAAACCTAAGGTGGTTGACCAACGAATCCCCATTGATGAGATGTTGTTATTCTGATACATGTACAACACACCAAATATTATTGACTTACCAGTACTGGTTCCCCACAAACTGAACTAATCAGATTTAGCATATAACAGAGCTCCACATAAGAATTCACAAATTGGGGTTTTTACCCATTATTGTTGAGCCTTGACTTTTGTCAAAAAAGCAAGACATAGCGATCC
The DNA here is from genome assembly GCA_017311375.1 of Mytilus coruscus. NCBI lineage: Eukaryota > Metazoa > Mollusca > Bivalvia > Mytilida > Mytilidae > Mytilus > Mytilus coruscus. Next base: position 13,360,729 of record CM029604.1, read on the forward strand.
TACATTCCGTCGGCGTCATCGTCGTCCACAAATATTCACTCTGTGGTTAAAGTTTTTGAAATTTTAATAACTTTCTTAAACTATCCTGGATTTCTACCAAACTTGGACAGAAGCTTGTTTATGATCATAAGATAGTATCCAGAAGTAAATTTTGTAAAAAAAAAAATCCTGTTTTTCGTATTTTCCGTATAAATGGACTTAGTTTTTCTGCCAGAAAACATTACATTCACTCTGTGGTTAAAGTTTTTAAATTTTTAATAACTTTCTTAAACTATCCTGGATTTCTACCAAACTTGGACAGAAGCTTGTTTATGATCATAAGATAGTATCCAGAAGTAAATTTAGTAAAAAGAAAAATCAATTTTCTCTGTATTTTACTTATAAATGGACTTAGTTTTTCTGCCAGGAAACATTACATTCACTCTGTGGTTAAAGTTTTTAAAATTTTAATAACTTTCTTAAACTATCCTGGATTTGTAACAAACTTGCACAGAAGCTTGTTTGTGATCAAAAGCTAGTATCTAGAAGGAAATTTTGTTAAAATTTTGTACCTGTTTTTCCGTATTTTACTTATAAATGGACTTAGTTTTTCTTCCAGTTAACATTACATACAGTCTGCAGTTAAAGTTTTTAAAACATTTATTAGATTCATAAACTATCCTGGATTTTTACCAAACCTGGACAGAAGCTTCTTACAATCAAAAGACAGAATCGAGAGGAATATTTTTATTAATTTTTTTACTCATTTTTGTTGAGCCTGCGATTAACAGCAAAAGTAGGCGAGACACTGGGTTCCGTGGAACCCTTACGAATATTTTTTAATGTAATGAGTGAAAGTTTTTTTTCAATTGCATTATTAACTCCAATTCACCATTCAAGCAAATATCAAATTGGGTTTTTCACCACCTAACTCTTTAATGTATTGGATTTTTTCATCATCAATATTTTGAATTCAGGCATGTTATAATGAAGTTATGTCAAACCAACATGTCAATCCATGATTCAAATATGTTTCTTTCTATATATATATATATATATATATATATACATGTATATCATATGTGATGGCTGTTTTATTTGGTTTATACCTTGATGAGAAATTGTTCTTTTAATTTGAGTCTCGTTTGTTTTAGCTGTTCAGCCAGTTCTGTATTTTCTCTCAAAAGTTTTTAGATTTTTAAGCAGTACTTGAGTACATTTGATCCTGTAAGACAGTTTTGCCAGTCCTTTCAACTTTTCGCCAGACCTACTTTAAATAAACTGCTTTGCTGAGCGCAGCTGGATACGCCCGCAGAGGTCCAATCCTGAACAGTTGGGGCAAAAATGGACACAAAATTCAAGCTTGATACAGGTCTGAATTTGGATTGTAATTAAATATTTGACATATTATAGGTTTCTGAATAAATGTAGTCAAAGAAATTGAAATTGGTTATATGAATTGAATTTATATTCAATTAAAGATTTATTGCTGTTGTGCAATAAATAATAAATTTTAATAATAAATTTATATTTTAAAGTGTCACATATTGATTGCAATACACTGTGCTGTTGCGCAATACTTAGTAAATCTGTTGTCAGACTATAAACAAATAAAGTTCAATTAATTCTCAATGTCATATAAAAAATTTATGAAAATCAAAAGGGAGCTTACATCCATAGATATAAACAATTCACCAAAGATTCATGAGAATTGCTATCAGCATTTTTGAGTTATTGTCCGAAAACTGAAAAATCCCCCCTTTTTTAATGAATAAAACCCTAGAACTCAGAAATGTAAAATGTAAAATTCATAAAATTCTAAAGGGAGCTTACATCAATAGATATAAACAATTCATCAAAGTTTCATAAGAACTGCTGAAAGCATTTTAGAGTTTTTGTCCGAAAACTGGAAAATCCCCCTTTTTTTATGAATAAAACCCTGTAACTCGGAAACGTAAAATCTAAAATTTATAAAATTCGAAAGGGAGCTCATGTCAATAGATATTAACAATTCACCACAATTTCTTGCAAGTTGGTGAAAGCATTCTTGAGTTATTGTCGGAAAACTGGAAAATCCCCCTTTTTTTAATGAATAAAACCCCATAACTTGGAAACGTAAAATCTAAAATTTATAAAACACGAAAGGGAGCTCACGTCAATAAATATAAACAATTCACCAAAGTTTTATGCAAATTGGTTAAAGCATTTTTGAGTTAATGTCCGACATGTTGATGAGGGACGGACAGACGGACAACGGTATACCATAATACGTTCCGTAAACGGGCGTATAAAAAATAAATGGAGAATGTGTCCCCATGGACACAAATGATGCCCCCGCTGCATACAACATTATAAAGGAACATAACTCCAGAACGATAAAAGTGACGCTACCCAAATTTGTACGTCAGATCTAAGTTTTGTGGTAATAAGTATTGTGTAAAGGTTTCATAATGTTTGGTTGGGGCAATCTTAAGTTACAGAACTGAAACTAACAATTTTGCAGTTTCTTTCCATTTATAAAGGGGCATAACTCGAGAATGGTTAAAGTGACCCAACCAAAATTCCAACATGATCTGTATTTTGTGGAAATACGCATTGTGTATAAGTTTGATAATATTTGGTTGAGGCTAACTCAAGTTAGAGAACAGAAACTAAAAATTTTGCAATTTTTCCATTTATAAAGGGGGAGAACTCTAGATCAGTTAATGTGACGCCATTAAAATCAAAAATTGATCTGTGTTTTGTGGTAATAAGCATTGTGTATAAGTTTGATAACATTTGGTTGAAGATAACTTAGGTTAGAGAACGGAAACTAAAAATTTTGTAAGTTTTCCATTTATAAAGGAGCACAACTCTAGAACGGATAGAGTGACGCTACCAAAATTCTAACTTGATCTGTATTTTGTGGTAATAAGCATTGTGTATAAGTTTGATAATATTAGGTTGAGGCAAACTAATGTTAGAGAACGGAAACAAAAAATTTAGCAATTTTTCAATTTGTAAAGGGGCATAAGTCTAGAACGGTAAAAGTGACACCACCAAAATTCAAACTTGATCTGTGTTTTGTGGTAATAAGCATTGTATATAAGTTTCATAACATTTGGTTGAGGCAAACTAAAGTAAGAGAACGGAAACAAAATTCAGCAACTTTTCCATTTGTAAAGGGCATAAAGGTAAAAGTGATGCCACCAAAAATCAAACTTGATCTGAGTTTTGTGGTAATAAGCATTGTGTATAAGTTTGATAACATTTGGTTGAGGCAAACTGAAGTTAAAGAACAGAAACCAATTTTTGGGACATACCTACGTATAGACAGACGGACAAGGGTAAAACTTAATGCCCCCTCCGCTATGGCAGGGGCATAAAAAAAAGCTTTATTACACGAATCATTTTGGTGAATTAAATTCTTATAATTGATAATCAGCACTTCTGCCATTAGAGAAATGTTATTAAGAACCTTTAGAACAAACATTATTTCTGGTTTATCTTGACGATCACAAAGACACTTGATGATCTTTAATAGTGCAGTGATACAGACGGTCCCCTCTATCCAGTAAATGACGTCATAAACATGATCAAAGGCGTGTAAATTTTCCAGCTAACATAACGTTAACTCTAAAGAGGTTTATCTATATATAAGGAAAGGGTTCCTCACCTACAATTGCAGCTGTCAGTGTTAATGTGTAATGGTGACTGCCAAAAAATAAGTCAATTTGTTAGTGAACTTACAAATAGATATAAGAAGATGTGGTATGAGTGCCAATGAGACAACTCTCCATCCAAGTCAAAATTTATAAATGTAAACCATTATAGGTCAAAGTACGGTCTTCAACACGGAGCCTAGGCTCACACCGAACAGTAAGCTATAAAGGGCCCCAAAAATTACTAGTGTAAAACCATTCAAACGGGAAAACCAACGGTCTAATCTATATAAAAACGAGAAACGAGAAACACTTATGAACCACATCAACAAACGACAACTACTGAACATCAGATTCCTGACTTAGGACAGGTGCAAACAAATGCAGCGGGTTTAAACGTTTTAATGGTACCAAACCTTCACCCTTTTTCTGAAACAATAGTGTAACATCACAACATAGAAAGACACACTATAAAATATCAACTGAAATAGCTTAACTCAATCAAAGGACATATTAACACCATTGAACATACACTGAACAAATAAATTTGACCTATGATACAATGTAAATTCAAAATAAATAAACTAAGGGAAGAATAATAAAAGTAACATGTTATATTGGTATGAAATGTTAAACAATTTAAGAAAAACAATATGCTCGAACAAAAATATCAGCCATTTGCAATAACTTTAAACACAGGTAAATAAAATAATTTTGTTGTTAGGTATACGTATACAGTTACAATAGAGAAAGGAAATATTTTAACAAAATAAATAATTTTGAGGTTCATAGTACGAAGTTGAAATTTATATTAGTACCAAACACTTATCAAAGCTGGTATATAGACCAGATATAACCCTGAATAACATTAAATAACAAAAAGCATTACAATTAGTATCAACAGGTCAAATAAACAAGAAAGTACGATTTGAGAGTACTGAGTTACTGACAGCTAGTTAAAAGCCAAAACAATTAATAATAAAAATCATGCATCAGAGACTAAAATCAACTAAAACACATCCCAGGGATTTAGTATTTTAACGTCATGGACAGTCAAAGAAGACATGACTAGTGCAATGCCAAAATAAATGTATCGACAGACAGTAGGATAGTTAGGAGTTTAACCTCTTTATAGATCAAAATGAATGTGGGTGTGTCTTTAAACATCCCGTTTGAAAAGAATACAAATTTAGTTATGTTTTAATTTGCTGATGACAAAATCGATATTAGTGCCAATGTAAACTATATTCAAAGATCTAATTACAACATTGGTAAGATAACCTGAACTAATAAGTTTATTTAAAGGTTCGATGAGTTTACACGGATCATATAGTGATTTCCGCGCTTTAAGTACAATATTACCGTAAAATTTAGGATGTGAAATACCGTTTTAATCAGTTTTCTACAGGTACAGCCAAATTTACTAATCAAATCTTTGTATCTATGAAAGAACTTAGCAAAAGTTTTACGTAATTTATGGTAACGAAATCCCGACTTAATAATTTACTAGTGATGCATTGATTACGTTCGTTAAAATCTATGACATCACTACACACACAGGTATAACGAACGAGTTGGGATATATACACACCGTATGATGGAGCCAAAGGAACATCGCCGTCTAAAAAAGGAAAATTAACAATAGGGAATGAAAAATCGTCTCTTTTGTCGTAAATTTTCGTATGGAGTTTTCCTTTAGAGATTGAAATGTCCAAGTCCAGAAAAGGACAACTACTGCTGTTTATGTTAGATTTAGTTAAAGTAAGTTCTATTGGGTAAATTTCGGTAGTATATTTAGAGAACTCTGGATTATTTAACAAAAAAATATCATCTAGATAACGGAAGGTATTGTTGAATGTATCAACCAAATGTAACAATGACGTGTCTTTACTGAGTTTGGTCATAAACTGAGATTCATAGCAATACAGGAATAAATCTGCTATTAAAGGGCCGCAGTAAGTGCCCATAGGAATACCTACTACTTGTCGATACACTTTATCGTCGAAACGTACATATATGTTGTCCAGGAGAAAATTTAAAGCTTCAATCATATCTTCACATTTCCAGTAAGTGTATCTAGCATACTTTCCTTTTTCGTTACAGAAAAAGGCTTTAAACGAGTTACAGCAAATAAATTTGTAATGAGATTTTTCAAAAGACCATTTAATTAAATATGAAAACTTTTTCTTGATAAGATTGTGTGGAAGTGTAGTATAGAGAGTAGAAAAATCATAACTGTCAACAGAATTAAAAGGACCATCAAAAGCATGTATTTTATCTAAAACCTCTAAAGAATTTTTAACACTCCAAAAATAATTAATACCATTATTTTCTTAAGCTTTATTACAAAAGTTAATAACAAGTTCTTTGATAGTAGTAAGGAAGATAGTCAGAAGAACTGATAGATTGGTAGTAGAACACTTACTAGATGCGGAGATGAAACGGAATTTAAATGTTTTTTTGTGCAATTTAGGTAACCAGTACATAGTAGGGACTTTCAAATGTTCGGAAGAGGCTTTAAGCTGGGTAGTGGCAGTGATATGACTATTTAGAACAGTGGACATGACTAAGCATTCATAAAACTAAAAAGTAAGACATTTTGGCTTCATATGGAGCATTTTAGTATTCATAATTATAAAAAGGACAGGTTTGGGGGATCAACAATTCGTTTCTGAGTGTTACAAACATAATACTCCTTACTTTGGACCACACCATGTGCATTTTAAAAATACATGTAGTATAGTATACATACTGTCATACATGTACATTCGCTGTTTTGCCAGACAAGCTGGGACCGTGGCCTGGGAAGTAAGAGTATTAATCTTGGACTAGTACATTTTGTTATACTAATATGAAGGGAAAAAGCATTACATAAATTATATGCAACCATTTATACATGTATGTATTTTAACCAAAAAATTTCAGTGCATGTATTTTTTTTTCAAAGTATTGAACATGTTTGTTGAAATTATATTTTCAATGTGTTGCTTCATGCAGACTATAGTATAGCTATTTTACATACATGTATATATATGGATGATGATAATGTATTGTCTATTGAATAAGTTTCATGGGCATATTAGTTCAAGACAAAAATTTGGTTAGACAAATAGGTGGAATCTAGTATATTTTGCAAAATCTGTAAAAATAATCCAAAATTTAGAATGGTATCGAAATTTCCGACACGTGTTTGTTTCGACATTTGTTTACAAATAATAATGTCTCTGATAGATTATACAATGATGTCAAGATTCATCAATGGAATTTCTGAAAACAAAAAGATTATATTCTCTGTTTTCAAAGGCAAAGAAGTTTCATATAAAAAAAATTCACAACTACGTGTACATGTATTTAACTATTGAACAGACCGGGTTGCGTTCAATATAGTAGCAGCTGCTACATAGATTTTTTACTACTAAACATGTAGCTAGCCTATAAGCTGCTATCTTCGACTTTATCTATTTAGCAGCTAGGCTAGCTGCATGTTCAGTAGTCAAAAATCTACGTAGCCCTATGAAGCTGCTAAGATATCAGTGGCGGATCCAGAAATTTTCATAAGTGGGGGCCTGCTTTGGTCATGCTTCAGTGATTCCCTATATAATCAACAACACCCCACCCCCCCCCCCAAATCCGCCTCTGGATATAGAACGCAACCCTGGAACACTAACACTAGTATGGTACTATGAATCTATGACTTCTGATCTGAAACATCTACTAACACACACAGAAATATCATCAAATAGTGAAATTATATAAGATTGATTGCACCTTGTATGGATAATTCCGACAGGTGTTACATCGGGAGCCTATGAATCTATGACTTCTGATCTGAAACACCTACTAAAACTCGCAGTAATATCATCAAATAGTGAAATATAAGATTGATTGCACCTTGTATGGATAATTCCGACATGTATTACATCGGGAGCCTGTTTGTTTACAAATAATAATATCACGTGATCACGCACTGCACTGACGACAAAATCTACACAGTAACTGTAATTACATAATTAACACATATATAACCCATTTACCTTGCAGACATTCAAAGGGTTTGTATACGGTTAACAAAAATATTGTATATACAGTTAATGAAGAAATTATTTCATCAAATAGATCAGATTTTCACCCATGACACAAATCGACTGGGTTGACATCTCTGTCAAAAAAAAGTGTCATCGGGAATAATTGATAAATGGGATTAAATTGACCGTCAAGAAGATCAAGAGAACCAGATCTGGAGAACCTTAACATTAATAAGTAATACTTACCACAATTGCTGATACCAAAGGCTATTTTCTATTGGAAATGTCAAAAACATGATGAAAAAATAGTTTAATGTTGCAGGTTATTTTCTTTTTTTTGGCGCGAAATATTCTTACTCCTATTGCTTGTTGTAACAAAATTTGTATAGAATACAATTTAACTATAGCTCAGCGGAAATAAAAGTTAATATGCAGAAGCATGACAATATATTAATGATAAAATGTGTATATATTACTGTAAAAGATTAGAATTTTACTTTACCAGTATACTTCACTTAGAATTAAATTTGAGCGCTAGAACATCTCTGTGAATCGGTTGAATCCAGGGGTCGAAGTTCAACATATTAACGGAAATTTTTGTGTATCAACGGAAAATTTAGTTTGTGCTTTGCATCGAGGCTTGCGTTGCTTTACATCGGGCCACAGCAGTTCAACCAATTGGAGAATGTTAAGTTGGGACATACCTCTATTTTTACTGCAGGTTTTGGCATATTTAAAACGGAATTATAGAAAAATGAAATGTTGTTAGTAGATACAAAACAGAAAATGATAAACACTTTTAGCATAAGATGAATTGGATCGGGGTTCTGTGTATTCATATTATTTGTACAACTCTCCTTTACTCTTGGGAAGCGTGTTCTTTACATCGAGGCTTGCGTTGCTTTACATCGAGGCCACAGTAGTTCAACCAATTGGGGAATTTATTTGGGGCATGTGACCTATTTTAACTGCAGGTTTTAGAATATTTTAATCGAAATTATAGAAAAATGGAATGTTGTTAGTACATATAAAACAGAAAATGATGAATACTTTTAGCAAAAGATAAATTGGATCGGGGTTCTGTGTATTGACATTATTTGTACAACTCTCCTTACTGATGCCATATTTTGGAATTTCTGTGACCTAAATGGTTCGCGAAAATTAATATTTTTATATATAGTATAGTAACTACATACTCATTGTCATAAACAAACATGGAATGTAAATTTACTGAACCAGACATCAAATACTATATTGTAGTTGGTATATTCCAGATACAAATGAATAAGAAGAAATTTGTAAATATAGTCACTTTATTAAGTGTCCTGAATAAGAACTACAGTAGAGGCTGATCATCTTTGACATCTACATGTAGTTTTAAATAAGTCAACCTTTAATTAACAGGTGATCTTAGTGTGACAGTAATCACCTATTTATGACTTTTTAATATGACTCAGAGAGGAGTTTTTGATTGCTAAGTTATGTTAAAGTTATGAATATTAACACTATTTGAAGCTTTCGTTGCTAAATACTTGAGCTTTTGAATCAATTTTTCTGTTCTTACAATATTAAAGACAGACTGAATTGCAAATGTCATGCAAAGGGATAATACTTGTAGAACTTGCAGTGACAGTTTTTAGCTTGTAAATATACTAGATATTTTAGATAAATCATGTATACATAATATTGAAAGCTTCAGAAGGCTAATGAAAATCTGTATCTGGCTGTGTTTACATCGTTATTTAAACTACTGTCTTCTGAATTTGTCTTCAAATTCTTGTTTTTTCATACACATCTGAACTACAGTGAGTGTCATGTTAGAAGAGTACAAAAAAGAAGGGCTAAAGAATTAAACACTTTCAAATATTTAAGAAAAGTGTTGCCGAATAATATGTCAGTAGATATTTAGATATACAATTAATGGTTTGTAAGCAAGTATCAGGCAAATGGTATTTTGAAAATTCAAAACTTGTTATATAGATATAGGAAGATGTGGTATGAGTGTTATGCTCTTTATATAGTTAAGAGAATTTGTCTTGAATGTAATATTTAGATTGTATTTATTATTAAGTCAGAAAGATTAGTTAGATTGACTACTATCTTAGTCTCCAGTATATTCTGGACTGATTCAGCAAATTCTGATTTGCTCTCTGTTAGTTGTTCAGGGAACTACTTGTTTGTGCCAACACTTTGAATATGCTATAGTTACATTCTCGAAGAGCCGAGGAGCGTAATAAGTAGAATGGACTCTCATCCAAATATAACTTGGAATATGAAGGATGAGAGTCATTCTAGTAATGGAGCCTGAGGCTCAAGAGGATGTAACAATTTACCCACCCAGTTTGGAGGGTACTGTTTGCCCATCCCAATTGTTTTGGTTGCACAAACAAACTTTGAATCATGATTGGCACAGGTAATAGCCGCAGTATTTATAGCTAGGTATAGCTACGTCATACCATAGGTCAAGGATTTTGACCTCTTTTAAATGAGATGCCTCGTTGTACATCGGGAAATGAATGCTATAGTTACATCCTCTTGAGCCTCAGGCTCCATTACTAGAATGACTCTCATCCTTCATATTCCAAGTTATACTTGGATGAGAGTCCATTATATTTTGACACATGAAAGAAACAATATTAGCAACTATTAATTAAATTTGATTATAATATGGAAATAGATATAACATCATATCTGATTTTAGAGAAGTATTTTGTTGGTTTTTTACTGGTTTATGGAAATAAGTTTGAGTTATTTGTTTTGAAAAGTGATGTGTTTAATTGATAGATATAAAATCATATCTAATTTGAGAGATTTAGGAGTGGTTAGGTCATATCTAATTTTAGAGAATTATTTTGGTGTTTTTTTACTGGTTCATGGAAATAAATTTGAGTTATTGGAGAAATATCAGTGGTAAATTGTTTGAAACTTTTTTGGTAGGCTGTGTGTCTGTCTGTGTGTCTGTCTGTCTCTCTGTCTGTTTGTCCTTCAGTTTGGCAAATCAGTTTGCCACACTTTTATGCCTGCGCTGTAGTTGGGGGTGCATTAAGTTTTACCCTTGTCTGTCTGTAAGTCTGTATGCTGTTTGTCCCAAAATTGGGTTTTTGTCTCTATGGGACAATAAAACAGATCAAATGAAATATAGGGGAAGTCCATTGGGGTAACTACCACCCCCCTTCTTTTTGATAACTTGTTGATATTGGACCATAATAGGTATTTAAATGTCCAATTTCAAGTATTTCAGTTCTTAAACCACATTCATTTTGTGTCACAAACCTATGCTGTGTCAAATATTCAATCACAATCCAAATTCAGAGCTGTTTTAAGCTTAAATGTAGTGTCCGTACTTGCTCAACTGTTCAGGGTTCAACCTCTGCAGGAAAATCCGGTTTGCTGTCACTCTGAGAGCCTCTTGTTTCTTGATCTGCAATATTAACTTCTACCCAAGTTTTATGATAATCTCTAAAGGTTTTCAAATTTATCATGTAAAAAATAATAATCCTAGACCGTCTGTTAATTGCGAAAAGATAAGTCCGTCTGTCAACTGAAAAATGAAAAAAAAAAACAAAAAACTTTCAGAATTTAAAAAAAATATCGTCATCTGATTTCTTTTTATATTAATTTGGAACCACAGAGACATTAAACCCGATTATGATATTAAAATAATTGACGATTACACCATGAGAGATCAGCATAAAATGGTTCTAATGAATCCAGTCTAGGATAACCATTTATCGAAAATCAGGGCCCAGCAGTGACTGACCTCATGTTCATTTTAGGTTTTGCGTTAATGCACATTTATACTAGTTACATGTATATTTGGTATAGCATTTTTACTTCTCAATCTGGATAGCCTTTGGTAGTATCATATTGTTTCAATATCCATTATGTATGGTTATAGGTACAAGACAAAGGCTGCGTTTAAATCAAGCAGAACCAGTTCTAACTATTGAGAATAATATTCTTCAAAAATCATCAATTGAAAAACTTTTAGGTGTTAGAATTGACTCTAATCTGTCCTGGACAGGCCATGTTAATTACTTATGTTCATCAATATCATCTAGACTTCATTTACTCTCTAAAATCAAGAAATTTCTAAATATTGATTCAAGAAAATTATTTTATTATAGCCATTTTATAATGGCTATATTCTCCCACTGATAGATTATTGTTGTATTATTTGGAGTGGTTGTGCTAAAAATGAGTTAGTCAGAATAATAAAATTGCAGAAAAGGGCTGCAAGACTTATTTTAGATGCTGATCCACTTTCATCATCAGCTCCACTGTTTAAACAGCTTGGGTGGATGACAGTAGAGAACAGAATCTCATACCACAAATCTGTTTTGGTGCGAAAATGCCTTAAGAACGAAGCCCCTATATATCTCACTGAAAAATTTAAAGAAATGCCAGAAATAAACCAATATTGTTTGAGGAATGTGTCTTGCAAAAATTTACAAGTTCCAAAAGCCAAAACAGAGCTGTATTAGAAATCTTTTATATATTCAGGATCTATTTTATGGAATAACTTACCAATATCCCTGAAAAAATCAACCTCAAGTACAAGCTCATTCAAAAAAGATTTAAAAAATTACTTGTTGTAACATTAAGAAGCTGTGTAATTTTATATGTATAATAATTTTCACACACTTACTCAAACTTAAGATATTGTTGAGGTAATTTGAATAATGCCAATACTATATGAATTTGTAATTTTTACCTGTATTGAAAATTGTATATTTCATAACAATTTTTTATTTCATTTTTTCATATATGTGTGTTTGTTTGATATCTCGTAATTGTTTGTTATATTTCATTGTATTTCATGAGGGCCTCAGGGAAGATTAGTTTTATAGCTAACTGTGTAACCCTCTTTAAATAAAGAATTATTATTATTATTATTAGTGAGTAACTAAGTGACATCATCAGACCTACATTTTGCCATCAAGTTCAAGCCCCAAAATTATTCATGTATCATATACCACCTATCGGAACTAGACAGCGACATGATTGCTTTAATTTAGTACTGTTGTACAATGACATTAATTTTCCATATTCAATCATGTGTTTCACATTAATACCTACAATATTTAGAACGAACGAACTTTATATTTCAGTGTTTGTTTGTCTTGTATCATGTGTCGTTCAAAGAAACCAGACCCTAATCTAAAATAGAGAGATATTTATAGTCTGGCTTTTTCGTAATTTAATGCTAAATTGTTGAAACCCAGGAGCTTCTGAGCTTCCCAATGGACCCTCTACCAGGGCAACTGTAATTACGCCTCCCATTCATAAAATCTTGGCCTGAGACTATTGAAAAGTTTAGTAACGCCATATACGGTAGGATTTAGAATTTCTCTTTATTGGTCTCCTGCTGTTAAGATCCCAATCATTTTAATATACCATAGATAATTAATGGGAGAATTTGGCATAAAAAATGTCAAACCCTGACACTTTAGCTATAAAATATACATGCTCCAAGTCAGGAACCGTTACATTTATTTAATGTTTTTTGGCAAAAAATAAGGTTCCAAAAATTTTTCATTCTCCGCCCCCTCTTTCAAATATCCTGGAAACGCCCTTGATTAATTATAAAAAAGCTTCTGCCAAAGATTCATAAAATTCAATGTAGGTTTGACAAAGCAACTGATGTATTATAAACTTTTACCCCAGACAGCTGTATCTACTTGTTAATTTCAAAAAGAAATTCCTTTTCAATAGTAAAATACGGGAAAATTAAAAATATTATTTCATGACTTGTTCTTGATACTCTTTAAAGTCTTTTGATCACAAAAAGCTTCTGTCCAACTTTCGTAAAATTTCATGAAGATTTGACAAAGTCAATGATATTTAAAAAAATCTTGAACCAAATACTAAACCTTATTGGTGACGACGCCAACGAATTCTATGATCGCTATGTCTCGCTTTCGCGACATAAAAGGTTTAGGCTCCATAAAAATGCAAACCACATATCGAATCTCAGCAGATAATGAAATGCATTAAACCAAAGGAAAGTTAGTAGAATTCACAGTAGATTCAGACTTTGACAGAAAATGAACAAATATATAACACGGTACCATTTGATTGAAAAGTGAATGTCATCACTTTTATTCGCAATTAAAAGCTATTGTCTGAAGAAAGATTTACAAGGCTGATGTGCTTTTAACCATTTCATTTTAATTCATTTAGATTAAAATAAAATTTTTTCACCAAAATTCAAGTGTACGCCGGGCGTTTTGACGTAAACGTAGCTATGCGCCTGGAAACAAGAATATTTTTGCAGTACCTTTTTCATTTTGAATACTAGAACTTTTAGATAATTAGAAAATTTTAATTACATGTTCATAGCCACTAGAAATCTCATCAGTTGAATTTTGCAGCAAATATGAGTCTTTGAAGCATGCTCAAAAAGGGTCTTTTGTTGATATCAATTGCATACTGGTTAAAAAAAATATTTTGACCATGCTTTGGAGAAGACATTTTCGAAGAACTTATAAAAAATAACACAGAAGTTTACTTTCTAGCTCATCTACATCCAAGCATCATGTAAGGAATTGTCATTACTTAAAACCATTAAATATTTTCTACTCTGAGAAACAATTTTGACATTTAAATGAAATATTTTACTAATGATACTGGGAATTCGAAGATCAACCACAAAGTAACATAAATAGTACATGCATGCATGCTCTCAGATACCATCTCCCATACAAAAAATCACATCATAATGCCGAAAGAAACATAATGTGTTTGCAATTAGGTTCTCCTCCATGACAGTCTTGACCATTTAAACTAAATATTAAATTAAAAATACTGCTAATGTTTAGTGTTTGGCTCAGGTTGGCTGTCATTGTGCAACACATTAAATGTAAAACCCTGTGGAAAAAACCCTGAGAGGTCTCTTTGTCAGAAAAAAATCTCAAACATTCAAACACTATCCACACTGATCTGTGTCCACACTTGTAACATGATTAATATATAAACTGGCTTGTCCAATTTATAAGCAGTAGTACTAATAAGCTATGGAAATTATCATAATAACCATTAAAGCTTAGCTTTTGGTATTACATAGCACTTGTATGCAATATTTTTGCACTTTCCATCATAGAAATTTTAATAATTATATTTGATTTTTTTTAGATTCAGAATTGCCCCATATCACAAGAAACTTGCAAAACTTCCAGTGAATAAACTTCTATGCAGACTAGCAGAGGTAAACAATTATTAATTCTTTAACAATGTTCTAAATAATATATCTGATGAGTTAATATTTTGATTCTAAGTTACTTAGTGAGTAGTTGTTAGTCATGCATTAGTGATTATGTTTATTGTTAAACTGCTTCATGGATCAATGAGTTATAACCCCTCAGCTTTTTTAAAAAGTTTGGGGTATGACAACTCGCTCTTCTTTATAATGATTGGTTCATTGAGTCATATGTCTTTTTTTTTTTGGAGGGAAATTCTTTTGTTTGGTTAGAATTTGCTTATATCTTGAACTGAGTGGTGCTGATATCATTTGTATTCATATTTAATGGACATCTTTGATGTTATATATAAAAAAAAGGTCAGTTTTCTATTATTACATTTATAATATCTCATATTTCAACATATATACTAATATGATTTTATTGTATAAATGATCAAAATAAATGATTCCAGATATTTTAAAGATTAAACATGTCAGGAATAACCATTAATTTGTGGAGTTTATTGAATCAATTACATCAGTGGTGGAGAAATGTATGAATTAATTCATGTTACAATATTTCTTTAATGTTTTTTTTTTATATAAAAACTGCATTAAATTATACCACATTATATGTCAATGGATGAATTATACCTTAATTGAGATACAATTCACTGACCAATTAATGGTTAGTCCTGGCCTGTTTAAACACATAGATGTATATGAAATATTTGTAAAGGTATATGACCCCTTTAATGGAAATAGAGGATTTTGTGGCAGATAAAATCAAGATTTTTGTAGAAAATCCAGACTTTAATACATAGATTTTTGTTATAAAACTATAAACATAGAATACTCACTTGTTTTTTTAAGATTTGCTAGCATTTATTTTTTACCAAAAAATCCTAAATAACCTTTAAATTCTAAAAAAACTTGCTGAGTCACTAAAGTGGAGCACACCCTAGAAGGTGTACTTGAATTGGTCCATATTTATATTTGTTTTTACCAATCAGGCGGAAACCTGGTTGAAATAGAACAAAAGAATAGAAGCTCTTTGTTTGAGAAGGCGATAAATTCTTACTGTTATCTTTACTATAGTAACAAAAATTTTAAAAGTTAATAGAAACAAATAAAATGACAATTTTCTGCTCAATTACGAAGTGTTTTATTTTAAAAACACCATTTGCATGAGTTTTCAATTTATCTATAACATAGTTAAGCAGAACAATTAGATATCAAGTGGACGACATTGGTATCTATCAAGTTGGATGTAGAAAATGCATAACCTCCGATACGAAAAAAAAAATAACCACGGACAGAGAACATATCAATCTATTAGGTCAGTAATTTTCGTGTGTGCCCTTCCATTACGTGACTCAAGAAAAAATTCCAAAAAATGGGTAACAATTGTATCGAAAAGAGAAAATCAAGTGCACCTTTTTATGATAGGGCGTGTTTGAGTTGAATATTTTGTCTTGAAAACATATTAAGCAAGAGTATTTGATATGTGATCTCGCTTCAGATTATATTATTTTTATATATTAAGGCTAAGGTTGACTTTATAACATAAAAAAATTAGTACTAAAAGATGAAATATATGGGTCAGGTGAAATACCTTTCTAATGAATCACAAAAACAGAGTAGGTGTGTTCTAATAGTTATTTTTTTACTAAAAGTACTTGACGACAGTCTTTTAAGTTGGATGTTAAAAATGCATTTCTTCGAAGAAAAAAAATCATTTTTTTGTGTTTGATAATTAGGGTTTATAGTCTTCAACCACTGAAAATTTTTTGTCTACCATTCCACGAAATATTTAATTAGAATTTTTTTTAAATGTTTATGAATTTTCGGAAATTCCACCTGACAACCGATCAGACAATAGTTTTAAGTTGAATCAATGCAGACAAGAACATTAACTGATGCTCATTTATAGCTAGTAGATACATTTGTCTTTTAAAATACAACTGACATATAAGGATTTTTATGGTGCTAGGTGGATAAATTTATCGGTTTTCAAGAGCTAAATTGGCAGCACGTCATCCCTACAATGGCTTCCATTTCTACAATTGTAAAAATAAACTGGCGTAATGGGGAGATAATTTTGACGAAGTAGAATCCTGACTGCAATATCTAAATTTATCGTAAAGTTCATGTGGATCCTATGGCTAAAATGGCTGTGTTTTCACCTCAAAATTTACTCTTTAGTACAGACAAAAAACCTGTGCATCTGGAAAAGTTTTAAGGCATAACTTGTATGTTAAGAAATATTTTGGATTATAACTTGTATGTTAAGACATATTTTGGATTATAACTTGTACGTATAAACAAATTAATTAAACTTTTAGCCACAACAGTTATGATTGTTTTTATTGCAGATATTGAACCTGACTTTTCCAATATTGTATATGATGTAGTACCACATCCCAGGGTTCCTGAGTTTTGTGTACACAGGACATTTGTACCTCATACATGGTAGGTTTTGCATTCTGTTTAGTGTCTCGACTTGAAAATTATACATGTTTATTATGTTTAATTTATAAACTAATTGAGGTATCTTATCATGTTTATAAACTAAATAGGATATATATTGTATATTACATGATATTATTAATTATAGTGTGCTAGTAACCTAATATGATATATATGGGGTCAGTAAATTCCATATGGGGTGAGAGTGAATGCCTGAACCCTGATTTAGAATTTACTGACCCTGTATATATCGTATTAGGTCACTAGCACACTAGGTAACAAATTTATCTTACCGACTATCTTTAATTGTTAAATTAAGACTAGAGTTGTCTCAGGAGCCTGTAAATTAGTGGTTGTCGTTTGTTAATGTGTTACATATTTGTTTTTTGTTCATTTTTATACGACCGCAAAACATTTTTGGGGTCGTATAATGGTATGATGTCGTCGTCTGCGTCGTCCGAAGACACATTTGGTGTCCAGACAATACCTTTAGTTTACGTTAATGGATCTCCTTGAAATTTAATAAGAAGGTTCAATACCCCTAATGGAAGGTTGGGATTGATTTTGTGGATGATGGTCCCTACCGTTTAGGAATTAGGGGCCCAAAAGAGTCCAAAACAAGCATTTTTCTACTTTCAGGATAATAACTTGTGTTTAAGTATTTCAATTGCTCTGAAATTGTACCACAATGTTTATTAACACAAGTAGAAGGATTGGATTCATTTTGGGGGTTATGGTGTCAAAAAGGGGCCAAAAACAAGCATTTCTGTAGTTTCTGTACAATAACTTGTGTGTAAGTGTATGGATTTCTCTGACATTGTACCACAAAGTTCCAAATCACAAAAGGAAGGCTGGGATTGAGTTTGGGGGTTACTGCCCCATTCATACAGGAATTAGGGGCCAAAAAAGAGCTAAAAACAAGCATTTTTCTAGTTTCCGGACAATTACTTGTGTTTAAGTGTTTGGATCTCTCTGAAATTGTACTACAAGGTTCCATATACTACAATGAAAAGGCTGGGATCGAGTTTTGGGGTAATTGCTCCAAGGGGGGATTCAAAAAGTTTGGGGGGGGGGTTGCAATTTTTTTTTCTCAAAATTTCTCAAATTTCAAATTTTTGAAAAGTTTCAAGAAGAAATCTTTAATTGCACAGTATTGCGCAATAGATTTGTAAGATCTTGACATTTGTTTTGTGTCAGAAAACTATTTTATGTCAAAAATTTGATCACGATCCAAATTCAGAGCTGTATCAAGCTTGAATGTTGTGTCCATACTTGCCCCAACTGTTCAGGGTTCGACCTCTGCGGTCGCATAAAGCTGCGCCCTGCGGAGCACCTGGTTTAAAATAAATACGGCCCTTAGTTTTCTCGTTTGAATTGTTTTACATTGTCATTTCAGGGCCTTTTATAGCTGACTATGTGGTATGGGCTATGCTCTTGTTGAAGGCCGTACAGTGACCTATAGTTGTTAATTTCTGTGTCATTTTTAGCTCACCTGGCCCAAAGGGCCAAGTGAGCTTTTCTCATCACTTGGCGTCCGTCGTCCGTCGTCGTCCGTCGTCGTCCGTCCGTTAACTTTACAAAAATCTTCTCCTCTGAAACTACTTGGCCAAATTTAACCAAACTTGGCCACAATCATCATTGGGGTATCTAGTTTAAAAATTGTGTCCGTGACCCGCCAACCAACCAAGATGGCCACCATGGCTAAAAATAGAACATAGGGGTAAAATGTAGATTTTGGCTTATATCTCTGAAACCAAAGCATTTAGAGCAAATCTGACATGGGGTAAAATTGTTGATCAAGTCAAGATCTATCTGCCCTGAAATTTTCAGATGAATCGGACAATGGGTTGTTGGGTTGCTGCCCTGAATTAGTAATTTTAAGGATTTATTTCCGTTTCGGTTATTATCTTGAAAATTATTATAGATAGAGATAAACTGTAAACAGCAATAATGTTCAGCAAAGTAAGATCTACAAATAAGTCAGCATGATCAAAATGGTCAGTTGACCCTTAAGGAGTTATTGCCCTTTAAAGTAATTTTTACCAATTTTTGTAAATTTTGTAATCTTTACAAAATCTTCTCCTCTGAAACTACAGGACCAAATTCAACCAAACTTAGCCACAATCATTATTAGGGTATTTAGTTTAAAAATGTGTGCGGTGACCCAGCCAACCAACCAAGATGTTTGCCATGGCTAAAAATAGAACATAGGGTAAAATGTAGATTTTGGCTTGTAACTCTGAAACCAAAGCATTTAAAGCAAATCTTACAGGGATTAACTTGTTTATCAAGTAAATATCTATCTGCTCTCAAATTTTCAGATGAATTTGACAACTGGTTGTTGGGTTGCTGCCCTGAATTGGTAATTTTAAGGAAATTTTGCCGTTTTGGTTATTATCTTGAAAATTATTACAGATAGAGATAAACTGTAAACAGCAATAATGTTCATCAAAGTAAGATCTTCAAATAAGTCAACATGACCAAAATGATCAGTTGACCCCTTAAGGAGTTATTGCCCTTTATAGTCAATTTTAACAATTTTCATTAATTTGGTAAATTTTGGTAAGTTTTACAAAATGTTTTCCTTTTGTAATCTTCTTTTCTGAAACTGCAGTAGAAAATCAATATAGAAAACAATCTACTAATGTACTGGCAATAAAATAATTGATAATTCTATAACATGAAAAAAAACACATTAATACCTGATGATGGTGTTTCTTTCTTTACATTGAAAATGATGTCACAACTATAATCCGGAACAATAGGTCGAATGTCAGATATGTTTCAGTACTTTGGCTTCATTTTCTACAGATTCAAGTGCAAATGATGCTTGAATTCCTACACTAATTTATACAGACTTCATCCCTTTCACAGGTAATGCCTGCCTCATATTATATTTAAAACTTTAATAGAATATCAGAAATTTTGAGAGAAAATTAATCAACCATGCAAGATCTAAAACTTAATTAATATTGTTCAAATTATCAATTAACTATTAAAAAAATTCTCATTAAAAAATATAGTTCTTCATTTTATATTTTATCAGAAATTTAAGGAAAAAATTGAATTTAATTGTGTCCCTTGTTCTCATTTCCTGGGATAAATCCAATACAAATTAAAGTATTGGTATTGAATTAATATTTAAGAAATATTTCAAACCTTACCATTTTCTTCACAAGAATGAAGACCATATTTTCAGTGTCATGAGTATCAGTCATCATATTTGTTGTACTTTGTTGTTTAAAAGTTCAATACAAAAAGATCAACAAAGCAATTCAAAACCACTTGAATTTTGCAACAACAAATGAGAGTTTTAACGACCTCAGCTGGCTATACAACCCTTGCACAATCAACTGAATTTTGCAGATATCATTAATAGGAAAGATTGCCCTTAAATGATAATTTTTATTACCTTTTGGTTTTTTGGGGAGGTGTTGCAACAACAAAACTTCACAACAAACTTTCTCATCACTTAGCATTTTCGTTAGATAAATTTTACAAAATTCTCCCTGAAACTACTGTCAAATTAAACCAAACTTGGTTTAAATCACCACTAGGATATCCAGGGACCACTGTGTATGATGACCCTGCCTGCCAACATGGCACACATGGCTGAAATAAAACGCACTTTTTAGTCTTATATCTCTGAAACTAAACGACAGTACAACAGTTGCATTTATCATGCATCAATTGTAAATAAAAATATCAGGTGAGCGACACAGGGTCCTTGGAGCCTCTAGTTTGTCTCTTGTGGAGAGTTGTCTCATTGGCAATCATACCACATCTTCTTTTTTATATCATGTGCAATCATACAACATCTTCTTATTTTTATACGCCCATCAAAATTTTGACGGGACGTATTATGGTATACAAATGTCCGGCGTCCGTCTGTCTGTCTGTCTGTCCGTATGTCTGTCTGTCCGGCGTCCACATGTTGCACCGTAACTTGAGAACCGCTTATCCAAATTTCATGAAACTTAAAATAGTTGTTTCTTATGATGGTCTACGATCTGTATACTTTTTGGTTAAAATAGGATTTAAATTTTTTGAGTTACGGGACTTTATAACTCAAACAGGGGGGTGGGTTTTCACATGTCGCGCTGTATCTCAAAAATGATTTCTGATTATTGCTTTTAACTTCACACACTTCTTAATTATATTAATCCAAAGATCTGTATACTTTTTGGTGATGATTCAAAATTTTGTTTTAGAGTTATTGAGTTTTTTGTAAAAAAGGGGGGTGGGTTTTCACATGTCGCGCCATATCTCATAAACGATTTATGATTATTGCTTAAAACTTTACACACTTCTTAGTTATATTAATCTAAAGATCTGTATACTTTTTGGTGATGATTCAAAATTTTATTTTTGAGTTATTGAGATTTTTTGTAAAAAAAGTTTTTTTTTCACATGTCGCGCCGTATCTCAGAAACTATTTATGATTATTGCATAAAACTTCTCACACAAGACGAAGGGCGTATCATGCGCTCATGGCGCAGCTGTTTATTATATTAAAGTGTTCAAGTGTTCAATTCTAAGAACCTACTTTCATTAGTCTGCATTAAAAAACTAATGTCAACAATAACAATTTAATATCAACAACCGTGATATAACAATATTAAAATTAAATTTAAATACATTTAAATAATCAAATAGACTCGTAACTTCTCTACTAAACATGTATTGAAATAAGCCCTGCCTCCCTACTAACCTAATATGGAATATACCAGTTCTCCACGTGGACGCTTATAACCAATCTTATTCCTAGAAATGTTTAGGAGGTAAGATAAATCTTATATATAAGATGTGATATCTTGTATAGTAAATACGATATCTTATTAACATCTTATTGAGGTATCTGTGTTAGTTTTACTCATTATCTGTTTTAGGTTGAAAGATAACTTATTGTTTAAAAAAAATATCTTGCTTATCTAAACTTATATATCTTATTATTATTTTTTAAAGATATCTTGTCTTCACCAGTTTTTCAGAATAATATATATAAAAATTAAATGAAATATATGATGTTCAACAGTTGTTGTTTGTTGATGTGGTTCATAAGAGTTTCTTGTGTCTTGTTTTTTATATAGATTAGACTGTTGGTTTTCCCATTTGAATGGTTTTACAGTAGTAATTTTTGAGGCCCTTAATAGCTTGCTGTTCAGTGTGAGCCAAGGCTCCGTGTTGAAGACTGTACTTTGACCTATAATGATTTACTTTTATAAATCAAGGCCTGCGACTTTTATGGAGAGTTGTCTCATTGGCACTCATACCACATCTTCTTATATCTATTTAAGCTGAATAATAATATTAGCAGTACCAATTTTATAAAGTAAATAAGATATTGTGTAAACTAAAACTGTTTCCAATGAATTGAAAGCTAGACATAGCGATCCTACATTCTGTCATCATCTTCACCCACAAATATTCACTCTGTTGTCAAAGTTTTTGAAATTTTGATTACTCTTTTAAACTAGCCTTAAATTTTGTAAAAAAAATCCTGTTTATCTGTAATTTACTAATAAATAAACTTAGTTTTTGTCGAGACTTCGACTTTAGTCGAAAAAGCGAGACAGCGATCCTACATTCTGTCGGCGTCGGCGGCGTCCACAAATATTCACTCTGTGGTTAAAGTTTTTGAAATTTTAATAAATTTCTTGAGCTATCCTGGATTTCTACCAAACTTGGACAGAAGCTTGTTTATGTTCATAAGATAGTATCCAGAAGTAAATTTTGTAAAAATAAAATTCCATTTTTTCCGTATTTTACTTATAAATGGACTTAGTTTTTCTGTGAGGAAACATTACATTCACTTTGTCGTTAAAGTTTTTAAAATTTTGATAACTTTCTTAAACTATCCTGAATTTGTACCAAACTTGGACAGAAGCATGTTTCTAATCATAAGATAGTATCCAGATGTAAATTTTGTAAAAAAAATATCTATCTTTCGCGTATTTTACTTATAAATGGACTTAGTTTTTCTTCCAGTTAACATTACCTACAGTCTGCAGTTAAAGTTTTTAAAACATTTTTAAGATTCTTAAACTATCCTGGATTTTTACCAAACTTTGACAGAAGCTTCTGACAATCAAAAGATAGTATCGAGAGGAATATTTTTATTGATTTTTTTCATCATTTTTGTTCGAGTATGTGATTAACAGCAAAAGTAGGCGAGACACTGGGTTCCGCGGAACCCTTACAAATTTTTTCTGCCAGTTAACATTATGGACATTCACTCTGTGGTTAAAGTTTTAAAAATTTGAATAACTTTCTTTAAAGAACCTGGACGTATACCAAACTTGGACAGAAGCTTGTTTATGACATTGACACCACTGTTCCAGGTTGGGGGGATGGTTGGGTGCCCGCTAACATGTTTAACCCCACCACATTCTGTATGTATGTGCCTGTCCCAGGACAGGAGCCTGTAATTCAGTGGTAGTTATTTGTGGTTGTGTCATATATTTTTTTGTTCCTTATTTTGTACTTATATTAGACCATTAGTTTTCTCTTTTGAATTATTTTACTATGCTAATTTTGGAGCCTTTTATATCTGACCGTGTGGCATGGGCTTTGCTCATTGTTGAAGGCTGTACTGTGACTTAAAGTAGTTAATTTCTGTGCCATTTTGTCTCTTGTTGAGATTTGTCTCATTGGCAATCGTTCCACATCTTTTTTATAATCATTTACCAATTCAAAATTGATCAAAGTAAACTTTACATGAATGGCTGCTTAAACTCAAACATGCATACTTTAGGGATAATAAATGTTATTTTTACTTTTCAGTATGTTGAGAGAAGTTCAGAACAAGCAATTTGGTTGAAGAGGAGTTGTCAACAGTCATCTTTGAATAAAGTCAATTGTATTAGAAGTGAAGCCTTAACAGAAATGAGACAATAATCAAATAATTCAAAGACTACATAGATGTTATCTGGACTAGCATTTGTATGATCTAAATGTGGTATTTTTCATATGAAGACTTACAAGGCAAAATAATAGCCTGTGACAAACATTTGTATTGAATTAAAGACTTGAAGAACTTGTACGGTCTTCTTCAGATTTCAGTAGAATTTGTTTAAAACGGTACATTCTTGGTATGAATTGAAGAAATTTTGCTCATTTAAATGAATTATGAAAATGTTTTATATGTTTAGAATAAACAAAAACAACATAAAAGATAGACAAATTTTTATTTTCTTTCTTGAAACTTATAACAGAATGAATTGTCATATGCTAATTCTTGATAGATGTGTTGCCAGAAATTTATCAAGTCTATTTTTGGCCTGAAAGTGCAACTGAATGCACGGGTTATACACACAGGAAACTGCATTTATCTCTCAACCATATAAAAAGGATATATGGAAGGGTTGCCAATGAGAATAACTATCCTTAAATGCCAATGATATCTTATAAACTTTATAAGATATTTTATAAACTATAAGATATTTTATAAACTATATATAAACTATATAAGATATCTCATTAACTATATAAGATTTCTCATATAATTTTATAAGATATCTCACATATTTTATAAGACATCTTATATAGTTTATAAGTTATCTTATATAGTTTATAAGATATCTAATATAGTTTTAAGATATCTCATATAATTTATAAAATATCTTTTAAACTATATGAGATATCTTATGACATTTATAAGCTTTTATAAAAATATTTGTAAGATATCTCATACACTTTATGAGATATCTTATAAAGTATATAATATATCTTATATACTTTATGAGATATCTTATATAATATATAAGATATCTCATTTAATATATAAGATATTGTATAAAAATGAAATCATAAGCTATCTTATATATTAAATAAGATATCCTATATATTAGATAAGATATCTTATATATTATATGAGATATCTTGAAATTCGAATGAATAGTAAAACGACTTTCCATATAATAACCTAAGAACAATTCATTGTTAAATAGATATAAGAGTATGTGGTATGAGTGTCAATGAGGTAACTCTCCTTCAAGTCATAATTTGCAAAAAGTAATAATTAAAGACTAAAATTGAGAATGGCAATGGGGAATGTGTCAAAGAGACAACAACTCAACCATAGAGCAGACAACAGCCGAAGGTCACCAATGGGTCTCAAATGCAGTGAGAAACTCCAGCACCATAAGGCGTCCTTCAGATGGCCCCCTAAACAAATATGTACTAGTTCAGTGATAATGGACGTCATACTAAACTCCGAATAATACACAAGAAACTAAAATTGAAAATCATACAAGACTTACAAAGGCCAGAGGCTCCTGACTTGGGACAGGCACAAAATTGTGGCGGGGTTAAACATGTCTTTTTGAGATCTCAACCCTCTAGCTATACCTCTAGCCAATGTAGAAAAAACTATCGCACAACAATATGCACAGTAAAACTCAGTTTAAGAGTTGTCCAAGTTCGATTTCAGAATATGAAACAAAAGAAAATAAACAAAATGACAATATAAATAACAGATTACTAGCAGTTATTGACATGCTAGCTCCAGATTGAAAGATTGTCTTTTTACATTTTCATATCTTTCTGGTTTTACTTTATAGTTGAGTTGCTGTCACACTGTGTTTACCGGAATGCCACATGTTCTTCAATCCTTAAGAAAACCATCAAGAATTTCAAAACTAGATATATTTTACAGAGAAGTTATTTCACTTCTTAACACAGGCAACTTGGAATCAAGGTTTTTGATATTATTTCACTTCTTACCACAGGCAACTTGGAATCAAGGTTTTTGTTATTATTTCACTTCTTACCACAGGCAACTTGGAATCAAGGTTTTTGTTATTATTTCAGTTGTAACATTTAAAAATTATTTTCAGTGACTGACATGAAAAACATGACAACGTTATGTATCAGTTAGCATTGGATACTTGTGTATACGTATGACGAAGTTAAGCCGCGCTCTGTGTTTGGGGTTCACAGATACTATACCTCCCTTTTAGGTATAGGAACGTCCCCCATCATACGTATCAAGTATCCATTCTTACTGGTACGTTAAACTGAGAGTGAGGTGGCTCAGTTTGACTGATGTGCGATGGCTCAGTCAAAACATATTTGCTATTCCTGGCACAAACTGAGAGAGAGGTGGCTCAGTCTGCATGTGAAGCTCTGTAACATGCTTTTAAGGGGAAAACTGAGAGTGAGGTGGCTCAGCCTGCATGTGAAGCTCTGTAACATGCTTTTAAGGGGGAAAAAGTATTTTATTTGTTTTTATCCAAATTTTAATTGGGGATATTTTACTGTTTTTATCCAAATTTTAATTGGTGATATTTTACTGTTTTTACTGGAACAAACTGAGAGTGAGGTGGCTCAGTCTGCATGTGAAGCTCTGTAACATGCTTTTAAGGGGAAAAAAGTATTTGTTTTTATCCAAATTTTAATTGGGGATATTTTACTGTTTTTGTCCAAATTTTAATTGGGGATATTTTACTGTTTTTATCCAAATTTTAATTGGGGATATTTTACTGTTTTTATCCAAATTTTAATTGGGGATATTTTACTGTTTTTACTGGAACAAACTGAGAGTGAGGTGGCTCAGTCTGCATGTGAAGCTCTGTAACATGCTTTTAAGGGGAAAAAAGTATTTGTTTTTATCCAAATTTTAATTGGGGATATTTTACTGTTTTTATCCAAATTTTAATTGGGGATATTTTACTGTTTTCATCCAAATTTTAATTGGGGATATTTTACTGTTTTTATCCAAATTTTAATTGGGGATATTTTACTGTTTTTATCCAAATTTTTATTTGGGATATTTTACTGTTTTCTCTGGAAAAAATGAGAGTGAGGTGGCTCAGTCTCCATGTGAAGCTCTGTAACATGCTTTTAAGGGAAAAAAGTATTTTATTTGTTTTTATCCAAATTTTAATTGGGGATATTTAACTGCTTTTATCCAAATTTTAATTGGGGATATTTTACTGTTTTTACTGGAACAAACTGAGAGTGAGGGGGCTCAGTCTGCATGTGAAGCTCTGTAACATGCTTTTAAGGGGGAATGGGTATTTTATTTGTTTTTATCAAATTTAATTTTGGATATTTTTAATGTTTTTATCCAAATTTTGATTGGGGATATTTTACTGTTTTTACTGGAACAAACTGAGAGTGAGGTGGCTCAGTCTGCATGTGAAGCTCTGTAACATGCTTTTAAGGGGAAAAAAGTATTTGTTTTTATCCAAATTTTAATTGGGGATATTTTACTGTTTTTATCCAAATTTTAATTGGGGATATTTTACTGTTTTTATCCAAATTTTAATTGGGGATATTTTACTGTTTTTATCCAAATTTTAATTGGGGATATTTTACTGTTTTTATCCAAATTTTTATTTGGGATATTTTACTGTTTTCTCTGGAACAAAATGAGAGTGAGGTGGCTCAGTCTCCATGTGAAGCTCTGTAACATGCTTTTAAGGGGAAAAAGTATTTTATTTGTTTTTATCCAAATTTTAATTGGGGATATTTTACTGCTTTTATCCAAATTTTAATTGGGGATATTTTACTGTTTTTACTGGAACAAACTGAGAGTGAGGGGGCTCAGTCTGCATGTGAAGCTCTGTAACGTGCTTTTAAGGGGGAATGGGTATTTTATTTGTTTTTATCAAATTTAATTTTGGATATTTTTAATGTTTTTATCCAAATTTTGATTGGGGATATTTTACTGTTTTTATCCAAATTTTAATTGGAGATATTTTACTGTTTTTATCCAAATTTATAAGTTGAGGCAGGTCATTTTATAATTATTTGGGAAATGAGGACTTTTTACATTATTTTATCCATTTGGGTGTGGGGGACAAATGGAATAGTTTACTTTTAAGACCAAATTTTAACTTGTACAGGAGACTTATTTTTATCTTTTTTTCAGTTAAATGTTAAGCCCCAAGTCAAATCAAAGACTTAAAAACTGGTACTCCAAAAGGAAAAGATAGGTGACCTACTGTGGGCATTTGTCTTGGTGAACTAGCACCTTAAAGTCCAGCTAACCCACAGGCCGGCTGGCTAGTACAAGCAGACAGGTATTTTAAATACCATTTGGCATTTTTAAACTTTGGCATTTTTCATTTGGCTTTTTGTTATATGTGTTTTTGAACTATTTGGATTTTTATACCATTTGGCAATTTTCATTGATGTTTTTTCATATTTTGCAACATATTTTGTGATCAACACACCCAAAACACTTCAAAATTAAGAGTGGGATATATACTTTTGGCCTCCATAATGTTTATCAATCAAAATAGCATTCTATTTTCAAATTTACATTACACAATTTGGCTTTCTGTAACGTTGGCTGTTAATCTTTTGTACGGATGCTATGATAACCATTATGTGTAGAAAATAAGACTACATTTCTAAAAGTGGCTCAGGTTCATATATTTATGTTTGATATCAATCAGTTCTAAATTTCCTTCACATCTCTAAAATTTAAGATCTTCCATATCTGGTACATCTTATAATATCTTATTCATCTACTAACCCAATTTTCTCATAGGGACTTAACACGAAGCAGAAGGGGTATAGGGGTAGGTGGTTAAGGTTTAATGAATGTGAAAGGGAGGGAGAAAAATAAAATGATTGAGAGAGTGAGGGTATATGTGAGAGAATGTGATTTCATAGTAAGGGTAGGGTGTACTTGATTGGAAGTGCAGTTTCTGTTTTGTCTCATGTAGTTTCTGTTTTCTACATCAATCTGATAAGTTTAAATATTGAAATTACTGTCGTCTAAAAGTTCAGATTAACAGCCTTTCTTGTTACTGTTTATGTGCTGCTTATATATAAACATTGTAGCACTTCTCAGTAGCTAGATAGAGTTGTGGCTTTTCATCAAATTAAGCAACAGCTTCTGTACAGTTCATGTTGGAATGATACCAAGTGCTGTGTTTTTCTTCCAAGTTGAGAACATTTCTAATCTTTATGAACTAGTAATTACACATGATTAAGCTTTTTATGGCCCTGCAACAAATATGGCCCGCAACAAAGTTGTTGGGGCCATATAGTTTTACCCTTGTCCGTCATTCCGTCATTCTGTCATTCCGCAACAAACCATTATACGGGCTTTTTTTCTAAATGCCTTCAGATATTGGGCTGATGTTTGGTATGTGAGTTAACCATGATGAGTTTTAGATCAAGTTTAAGTTTCATTCCGCTCTGCTAATTTTTGCTGAAAACGGACTTTCGACTTCGATAAATTGTTGAAAATCACAGTTATACAGGTTTTTTTCTAAACGCCTTTAGATATTGGGCTGATTTTTGGTATGTAAGTTAACCATGATAAGTTACAGATCAAGTTTATGTTAAGTTCCGCTTCGCTAATTTTTCCTGAAATTACAGGCTTTGAACTTTGATAAATGGTCGAAAATCACAGTTAAATGGAGTTTTTTAAAGCCTGAAGATTTTGAGCAGAATTTTGATATGTGAGACTACCATCATGTTTGTGTCTACATGTGTTGTTGAAATTGCAGATTTTTCAACTTTTTGAGACAGGGCTATTCGTGTTGTTTCGGCACATCTAGTCTTTTTTTTGCAACATGTTTTTTCATCAACACAACCAAAACACTTCAAAAATTAAGAATTAAAGATGGACAATTACTTATTAAAGTATATGAATGTTTGAATTACATCCCTTACACTACTTTTAAATCATGTAAAACGAAATGTTGTATTGTTTTGAGGTAATTTGCTGTCAATTTGTTTTTAGAAAAAAGTAAAATCACAAAAATACTACACTGAGAAAAATTCAAAATGGCAAAATCAAAAGCTCAAACACATCAAACGAATGGATAACAACTATCATATTCTGACTTGGTAGACACTTTCTTATGTTGAAAATTGAGCCTGCTAGCTAAACCTCTCACTTGTATGACAGTCGCATCAAATTCCATTATATTGACAACGATGTGTGAACAAATCAAACAGACATAACAGGTAAAAATGTCAAAAATACAGACGTCAAGAGAGAACTTACTGTTTAAAAAAAAAATTTTAGGATGTATTTAAATGGGTAATTATGGATGCAAATTCTATTTGGAATTTTAAATTTAAAATTCTAGATTACAGAAATTTCAGAAATTAAAAGAAAATTTCTTTAAATATAATTTATTTTTGCAAAAAAAGGGGGTCAATAAACAACAGCATAATAGTGTTTTGCAAAAGAGCAAAAAAAAAAAAAATGAGGGGTCAATACGCAACAGCATAGTGTATTGCACAAAAGCAAAACAAAAGGGGTGTATTTTTTTAGGGAGGGGGGTCAATTCGCAACAGCATAGTGTATTGCATATAAGCAAAAAAAAATTAATATAAATTGAAACATATAACCAATTCTAAGTTCCTTGACTACAGTTATTCTCTGTCAGAAACCTATTATATGTCAAATATTTAATTACAAACCAAATTCAGACCCAAGCGCGAATATTGTGTCCATATTTGCCCCAACTGTTCATGGTAGGACGTCCTCCGTGGTCGTATATAGCTGCGCTAGGGAAGCAATTTGTTATCTTTGAAATGTTTTGTAGGAAATCTGCTTCACAGAAATAAAAAACAAGTTGGTCATTAGGGATGACCAATAAGTACCCATAAGTGAGACTATAAAACATAACAAGGTTGAGAAAAATAAAATTTGATACATTATAAACCTATAAAATTTAATGTAAGCTCTGTACAGCTTTTTACCAACGAACAAATAATAGGCGTATACAATTCATGTAAACAATTTAAGACATGCAAATAAAATAAAATGCATATCAATGTGAAAGCATTTTTAAGTGAAACAAGATGTCACAGTACCCATGATAGCAACATTGAAAAAACAGTTAAGTTGAGCGCAGAGCCGGAATATAAAAGTAAAAACAAAGCAAAGCAGAAAAATATAAAGTACCGATGATAAAAGTATGTATGCAGTACCAGTGGCGGATCCAGAAATTTTGATAAAGGGGTTGTAGTGGCCAAGAGGGGGCCTGCTCCAGTCATGATTCACTGATCCCTAAATAATTTAGTTAGTCAAACAAATTTTCCCACAAAGGGGACCGGGACCCCTGTCCCCCACTTAATACGCCTCTGAGTACAAGTCATATTTTATGCCCATTATAGAATGACACGATTTCGCCGGTATAAATAACATTATCTTTAGTTTAAAATAAACAGTGTTTTCACAAAGTTCAGTTACAATTCATATTACATATAGATTTTTCTTTTAAATAATCATAACATATATAAGTTTTAAGAATGTTCTTATTTACGAACACAGGTTTGGTATTTGAATGTCAAATAAAACTGTTATTATAATAGTTTCCCAAAATAAAACCTTCCTCAAAATATCTCTGGTCATTGGCTATAGAACGGAGCAACTGGAGTACTTCTGTTTATTAAACAAAACCAACCGGAAGTTAGTTTGTTGTCGTGACTTTTCTACCCAACTCATCCAAAGTGCAATATTGTTGTGTGATTTTACTTTATTCACGTGCTTTAGATAGATGACAACACAAATTATTATCAAGATAGATAACCAGAAGTTAAATTTTATATGTTTTTTTCGTCTAATCTAATAAGTGTAACGCGTATTGACAAGTGTAACTCCGTCTGTCAACTCTGTAACACGGATGTTATTATACCAACAACATTTCCAAGAATAACATATTGCAGGAACCAGGTAAAACAAAACTGATTGTGATTTTTACAAAAAAAAAAAATAATAATTAATTTTATTTACAATTTAAGTATCCAAATATTGTATGCTTTGTCTTGACTTGATCTACAATCATGACAATAGTCAATAAACAGTAGACAACATTTAAACTTTAGAACATTCAATAAATTTAGTCAAATGATGATTAAGTTATGTATCATTATAATGAATACCAAAACAGTTCAGATAGTCACTATTGCCAATTCCAATGGATTATTAGCCTTAAAGACTGCATTCATGGTCTTGATCTTTATATGAGTCCTATAATATAAGACTGCAGGTTCATATCATTTACATTCAACGTTTTTTATCGGATATTTTTTTTTTACTATCAATGTTGAACCGCGGAGTCTTATGAGAACCATCCATTTTCTCGTAGCGGATTCCCAACGAATTTTTGTGGGAACTTTGAAGACAATTTGACAATGTTTTCGACAGTTTTAAGTTTACTTATGTCATTATCCTTACAAATGAACATCTCAAATAATAAATAAAATGTCTTACCTTATCATATGATGGATTTACATCCTTTTTTGAACCACTTTTCTTATTACATGGTGATAATTTCTCCAAAGGGTTATAGAAAATAACTTTGCTGTGTCATGAAAATAACGGTCAAAGCTGGAAATGGTGACAATCATTACATACATGAATAAGGTAGTTAGCTTTCTCGATTTACATGCTTTACAGATTTTTTTTCATGTTGGGGCTTTGCCATAACAGCTTTTTTTTTTCATGTTGGGGCTTTGCCATAACAGCTTTTTTTTCATGTTGGGGCTTTGCCATAACAGCTTTTTTTTCATGATAGCCATAACATTAACAGCGTTTTTTTTCCTCTCGTGGAAGGCCATATGGTATAAACTGCTTACATCAACTTCATTTAAACTCTTGTTAATATAACATTGTTTTGTCTCATTGGCTTCCATACCACATCTCCGTACAATTTTAATTAGAGCTAATTTCATAATGCCTTGCAGAGTAAAGCTTTGGTCGGCTTGCTTGCTTTATTTGTATAAACTTGTACCCAAGCTTTGTAAAAAAGATTGACATCTTAATACAAAGTATATATAGATATAGTTATACAGTTAATGCATAGCTCAGCGGTCAAATGCAGAGTCTGGGGTCAAATGTAAATCAATAAACGGTACGACAGCAGAATCCAGGGGTTCAAATTAGCGGTGGTCCGAGGTTCGCGACCTTCCATTTTTGCAGTCGGACTCTCGTTTTGGTTACAAGCTACGCCCGACGGACCTTCGGTTTGAAAGAAAATAAAAATAAACTTTGCCGACCTTTTTAAACAAAAATTTCCAAACAATCTCAAAATTTTTTTCATCATTATTATTCATGACAGCGATGTTCATTTTGTTCAACCGCTAGCTTTATACCGAAAATTGCCAACTAGTAATGTGTAAATCCGAGTAAAATCGTATCTGACTGACAAAACAACATTGAAAAACATTGGATGCCATAACCGCAATCGTAACTACTCGGCCATTCTCGCTATGCAGTACAATAACCAGAAAGGCCGAGTAGTTCCGATTGGCCATAACCGGAAATGAAGAAAATAACAAAAAACGGATCCGATTCCGGAGCGGATAAGGGTAATTCCGGTTTGCCGATCAAATACAATGAAAAAATAATAAATACCAGGCAGTTGAAAAAATACATCTATGATGATATAAAAATATAAACACTAGAATTGAAAACCAAAAGATATATTGAAAAGAAAGAAAAAGTAGGAAATATTTTTTTACAGAAACTCAAAATTACCTTTAGTTCATAAATTTTCATCTCAAAATCCAAAAAAATGTGACAGTAATTTTCTTTATCATTAACAATGATTAATAAATATTGATATTACCAGAGACATATATATATGTCTCTGATATTACATGTAGATTTTTGTATAGTGTAAACGTATTACTACAATTCCAAGAGGTAATGTCTTCTCAATTTTAAAGGACCAGTACAAATCTGGAAGTTTCTTATCTTATTTTCACAGAGGAACTAATGCATTATAATAGTGCAACTAGATATGATACACTTAAACCAGAGACATACATACACATGTATATACGTCTCTGCTTAAACAGCTTTGAATTTGAACTGTTTTATAAAATGGTATAAGTAGTAATAAATTACCAATAGTTGAGACAACACACCCACCCATGGTGACACCAGAGACATATAATACAAGAGATTGGCAACTCGGCGAAATCCCGTAAAAACACGCGGCCACTAGTTAAACCTCGCGAGTTCTTTTTAGGTAATAAAGTCATTAATAAAAGTATTAAAAGTACTCGAAGTAAGGAAGAAGGTTTAAGCATAACATAAACTGTTTTGAACAGTGTTAAATTTATCATAATTAATTAAATAATTTGAGTTCATATATAATTATTTATTTTAATGTAATTTTGATTTTAGATTTGTTTTATTGAAAAAGAGACCTAATGTATTAAAAAAAAACTGATATTAAATAATTATCACTTGATAAATTGTGTCAGAGTTCATTTTATTTGATAGTTTCATAATGGGTTTCTATTGAATATACACCTGTCTCGGAGACATAATTTCACAGTGTGACATGTATATTAGGTTTGAATTATTCGATGACCAGGTAAATCACGAACATGTTATAAATAATGAGTTTTAATTGACACCTTGTAAACAAGAAGTTGTTACACCACAGGTGTCCATACTCTTTCCAAAAATACAATTCACAAAATGTAAAATTAATTAATGTGGAAAAAACTGAATTTATTTGTTAATTAATTGTTAATAATGATAGGCTTTGTTTTTTATTCTTGATATTTATAAATTATTAAAATTTTATTTATTTTTATATTCATCATTAATTGGGCTTGCATTGAGTTTTTCTGTAGGATTGTCGGTAAATGTTTGATTTCTAAGTGTTGTTTGACAGTTTCATCATAGGCTTGCATTGAGTTGTTTTTTAAATGACTGTCAGTAAATTTATTGTTTCTTCATGTTCGAAGTGTGTATTGAGAATTAATATTTAAGAAAATTACAATTAATTTCTCATTTGAATAAAGCTTCGTTCATGTGCACGCAATATGGATAATTCCGTTTTTATTCGTGGGATGACAATCTTAATAGTTACGACTTAGATTTACTCCTAGTTGAATAAACTGATAACGAACTCTTTGTTGATAGTGAAAGCGACGAAGACATAAGCGAGAGACCCGCCAGCAAAAACAATTGACAATACTGCATACATAGATGGATATGTGTGTCCTCGAAGCAACAAAAAATCTATAAAAAAACACAACATTGAAATGGGAGCCGAGGTCATACATCAAAGCAACATGGAAGACACTATTTAAAAAGTATTTTATAATCTTATTTCCACGAGACAATCATTTGTAGTGGTTTTTGTCTTTTAATCATTTGTAGTGGTTTTTGTCTTTTAATCATTTGTAGTGGTTTGTCTTTTTATTCTGGGGTAAAGAGATGGCAGTTTAAAAGTAAGATTGTTTATGTGTATACTTATATAAATCCTAGGTGTAAATAAAATCTTTTATTATCAAATATATATATATATATATATATCTTTTGCAGTCACCATTGAAATGTCCTCAATACGATTTTAATTTAAAAATGAATTAGGTTCATGTTTTGAACGAGAAGCGTAGTCTGAAACGACAACAGATGCATGAAGCTCATTCATAATATTACGACCAGCAGAAGGTTTCCTTTTCTAGGAAAATTTTACTACTTTTGTAAATTTACTGCATTCGTTCATCTTTGGCACCCTAAAAAGAAGAAAAAACAATGACTTCAGAATAGGAGAAAATAAGCAACTTTGCCATAAACAGAATGAAAAATGAATAAATTGCCTAACAAAATGCAGGCTATAAATTTCATAGTGCACAAAAATGAAGGACTGATTTAAGGAAATTTGTCCATGAACAATTTCAATATTTAGCCAGTGTAATAAAAAAAAAAAAAAAAAAAAAAAAATGGGAGTAGTATATATCCCCATAATATGACATATTTATTTGTAAATTTCTAGTTTTGACGAAACAGATTGATAAAATTAGCATAGCTGGCTTTGTGTATAAATAACAAAATAATAGTCAACTTTGTTGATATTTTTAGAAATAACTGTTGGATCAAATTTTACGAAACTGGTCTTATTTTCACGACGTAACATCTGAGAGTAATATAGCCTCATGCAATTTAATATTTATTCGCACATTTCCAAGTTTTACGAGATAAAATGGTAGTACCAGCACAGCTGGCTTCGGGTATCAATAAAAAAAAATCGCCACATTTGTTGATAATTTTGAAAAAAAACACTATTGGATCAAATTTTACGAAAATAGTCTTATTTTCACGAAACAACATTTGGGAGTATTATTGCCCCATAAAATTATATATTTATTAGCATATTTCCAAGTTTTAAGAAAAAAATTGGGAGATCAAATGGTTTCTACGGCAATAGGAGGTGAAGTAAAATGGGTCGAGTTTTAACTTTGTTTGTTTTTGATTAATCTCATCATTAGAACACATTTTATCAATAACAAATTATTAGAATTAGTTTTTTGTAACTTTTAAATATACTTGCATGCTTTAGCTGTGAAAGGTATCGGCATTATCCATTAGAAAAATCGTGAGGCGTAGAACCTCTTTACAACAATACGGTTTTTACCCATAAATCCATCGGAATAATCGGCTTTCCGGTGGCCACGTCATTTCATTGGCTGTTATATAGACTCTTCTAGAGTTGCCAATCTCTTGTATTATATGTCTCTGGTGACACCCTCCTCAATAACAAAAAAAAAAGATTATCTGAATTTATAATATACAAGACAATTACAATTGTTATTAAATATTTTATACAATAGTGACTTTGACAATGAAACAAGTTGACCTAACACCAACAGCACATTAATTTTTTTACTTGTATCTTACTAGATCTTACTATGTTAGGAAATATTTCAAGTAAAAGTAGGACCTGGAATTTAGGTTTTGGACCTTTCAGTTTGGAGTGTCAAAGGTCCTGGACCTTCCAGTACCAAATGTTAATTTGAACCCCTGAGAATCCGATGTTCAATTACTACTGTGGCATTAGGTATGGGACTGGACATCAGGGACATAGACCTTGTTATTCATATAGGATGTCCTAAATCAGTGTTGTCCTATTGGCAAGAAGTTGACAGATGTGCTAGGGATGGCAGATGGATGGATTCAGTTTTATTTTATATGATAACTTCACTTTGTCGCTCAAAACCACCAGCAAATGTATACGCGATATCATAAAAAACACCAGCACTTGTATTAGACATCAAATTGTAAATTCATTGACTGTAGACAACTTCAAAGAAGATACATCAGATACAAAGAAATACGAAAGATGCGGTTTGCAGCACTGTCGGTGTCCTTCCTGTAAATTTTTAACAGAGTGTTAAAAAAACTGTACTTGTCAAGAAAGGAGCAAATTTAGTGTTGAAGAGTTTCTACAAACACCGAGAGATTAAAATTGCATTCTTTCTTGAACTGTCTTCTCTAACAACTTGCTAATATTCTTTGTATTTACAACTCGATTATTGCAATACAAATATTGCCTTGCCAGCTATTATTTATTTCTATTGATACATACAAGAAAACGTTTGGTGAATGAGAATTGGCTCGCTCACCCCCGTTGTATGAACTCGTATTTTGAAAGATATTTATCGCCTCATCCGCTCTCACAACTAGAAATTTATTTCTGCTGATGCTTAACAATTTGGACAAGAGAACTTTTGGTGGATGAGAATTGGCTCGCTCACACCGTTGTATGAACTCGTATTCTGAAATACATTTATAGCCTCGCCCGCTCTTACAACTAGAAATTCATTTCTGCTGATGTCTAACAATTTGGACAAGAGAACTTTTGGTGAATGAGAATTGGCTCGCTCACCCCCGTTATATGAGCTCGTGTTTTGAAATATATTTATCGCCTCGCCCGCTCTCACAATTAGCTATTCATTTCTTTAAATGGTAAACAACATGGACGAGAACTTTTGGTGAATGAGAATTGGCTCGCTCACCCCGTTGTATGAACTCGTGTTTTGATATACATTTATCGCCTCGCCCGCTCTCACAATTAGCTATTCATTTCTTTAAATGGTAAACAACTTGGACAAGAGAACTTTTGGTGAATGAGAATTGGCTCGCTCACCTCTGTTGTATGAACTAGTATTTTGAAGGATCATCGCCTCACCCGCTCTCACAAGTCGCCCTTGATTTCTGTTGGTGCTTAATTAACAACTTGGACTAGAGAACTTTTTGTAAAGGATAATTGGTTTGTTCCCCCCCCCCGTTGTGTGATCTCGCGAACTCGCATTTGTAAATCAAAATCTGACAGTACTGTTATGGAATTGTAACGACATAATAGATTTCACCGAAGATTGATTGACTAGCAAGAATTATTGGGTATGAACTGACTGGCTTAATGAATAAGTTATACCTATAATTAATATTTAAACATGTTTTTTACCAATCTGTTGATATATTATAACTGTATTTTGGACATTGTTTTTTTCAACTGTAAACAATATACTTATATACCATTTTTTCTTGGGGGGGGGCATATTTAAAAAAAAAAAAAAATAGAACCCATATTCTTTATGTTTTTTGCCGATGTACTCTATTCTGTAAACCCCATTTGTATTATCTCACCACCTTTTATCAATAATTGCATGACACTATTTTAATTACAGTAATTGGTCGTGTTTTCGTACGTTGTACAATACTGATTATAAATATTATCGTCAAATTTGTTTCATTCACGAAATCCTTAAAATTAAGAATCGGCACATATATTTGAAATAAAATGGCGAGATGAAAATTGTTTGTCAACTGAGGATAAAAGTGATGGATTAGGAACATTATTTTAAACTATTAATGCGGTAAGAAGTTACTTTCATTCATATTTAGGTTGTTCCTAATAATTTTATTTGTTTTGGCAGTGGATTATTAATTTAAATTTTTGTTACAAGAAAAAAAGACAGATATGATAAGACTCCGCGGTTCAACATTGATAGTAAAAAAAAAATATCCGATAAAAAATGTTGAATGTAAATGATATGAACCTGCGGAGTCTTATATTATAGGACTAATCTTTATATATGTTAAGTTCTCGACATATCCTATTTTTTATCAGAATAACAGGTTTTTTGTAAAATATATACCAAATTTTTTGAATAATGAGAATATTTTAGTGTAAATAATACATTTTCCAAGAGAAAACTTCACTATAGCAATGTCTAACTATGTAATGACCTAACTCTTTGAGTTTAAATGGATTATTTTTATGTTCTCGGTCCAAATTTGGGTTTTAAAAAATCATAGATTTATTTTCATGCAGGTATAGGCCTAACAAAATTACATCTAGGATCAATATCAATCAGCCAAATACAATGAAATTAGGTTCATTTTAAAGCTAAGAATTTAAGCTTTAATATGATACCAAACATGTGTAAGGAATCTCCAATTTTACATTAATTTTTTTCATAACTGCGCAAAAATTTGAAAAAGTCTGCGATTTTCAAAATTGTCAAAACATTTTTTATTATTGACCATTTTTAAAATTTTTATTGCATTAAACTCTATTTATATATGACAAAAAGGTGCTTTAACATGTAAAGTCACAGTAACAGTCACTGAATTCTCTGAAAATTTACTGTCAACTTCAAAATTTAAGATTTTGTGTCAATTTTAGTGTATATTTCATGTATTTGGCAAAAAATAGCTAAAAAATTAACGTCAAAATGTTGATTTTCTTTTTCAATAATTTTTTTTCAGCTAAAAGAGCTTATTTTATTTGTGAAACAACATAATACCAATACAAAACAAGTAGTAGAAAAAAATAGGGATTTTTTTCTAGCATTGTCTTACCAAAAATGTATTTTTTTGCCAAAAAAAGCTACCTTAAAAAAGGGGGGCTTGCCGGCATGGTTTTGATTCGCCGGGAAAAAAAATCAGAAATGTTGGCAATATGTCTGTTAATATATTTCAGTTGACTGTTTGGGTCTCTACATAACTGCAAAAAACAGACCTCTGCCTGCTTTCCATTTGAAGATATGAATGTCTAAACATAGCAGTTTATTCAAAGATGCCCTTGACACATAGCAAAAATAAACTAAGTCCAAAGTTTTTTTTTACCAAGTTTGAGATATTGTAGTTTTCTTAATATTGATGTTCCAGAGGACTTTAGTGGCTTAAATCAAAGCATAAAAGAGCAATATTGCAATTATGCAGATAGATTGCTTGCAGTTCCTAATCTTTTTGATATATTTGACCTGACAAATAGCCCAAAATATGATATTTTTGCCATCGCAAGAAAAAAGGCCAAATTTTTGATATCTAAATGGTCATAACTTTTGAACCGCCTGACCGATTTCAAAATTTTTGGCACCAATGAATTTCTTTTTTTTTTTTGTGCTCTTTCAGAATAATGTAATTTTATGCACTTTCTCTATACTTCATATTTTGGCTGACCTCCCTAACACAGACTGGTTCGCCTGTCTAGATCAATGTGCATATTACATATTTCACATTTATAGAACAAGGTGATTATATATAGCGGGATCCCAGTCTATAGACAACAGGAATGACAGGATATATCTTCTGTTGGGTAAATGGTTAAAACCAGATGTAAACAGATTAACTTACTAATGTTCTCTATGGGGTCCGCTCGACAGTCTGACAGTTCTATAGTCCGATGGTTCAATGGTCTGACGGTTTAATAGTCCGACAGTTCTATAGTCTGACATATACAACCAGATATGATATAGACTAATCACAGGCACAAGACGTTCTACCTGGCTTTCAAGACACGACAGACCTAACTTTTCCAAAACTGAATCTCTGTTATTGTTTTTTACTTATTTCACAGATAATTGGGTGGTCCTGTTTCACAAATGAGTCCAATGATCCGGACCACCGACCAAGATGGCTGCCACAGTGAACTTAGTAATATTGGACCCTTTAGGAAATAACTTAAACATTCTGTCGTCTGAAACCAAATCTTGAGCCAATTTTAACTCTGGCTCGCAAATGATGTCTTGAACATCTAAGAAACAACCATCTTAAAAATGAAATAGTGCAGCATTTGTAAGTCAGGGGGCAGCACTAGTCAGTCAAATGAGTACTGTGAACACGTGAAAACAGTCATGTGTGACCAGAACTGACTTATTGAGGCCTAAAAAAACCACACAAGTGACTAGAAGTCATGTTCAGCTTTTCCTCCAGTTGGTAGGTAGGATCTTTTTACTTTCTTTTTACTTTCAAGGGGACAACCATTTGATATTCGGGGCAGGAGGATTTGTTTGGATCGGTTATTTATTTTTGTAAACTAAGAGGACAGATTATTTATTTTCTGCAATTTTGAAGCAAGATTTTTCATTTTCAGTAAAACAAGAGACTGATTATTTATTTTCACAATTATACTTATATTAATATTTGAAAACATACAATTTTTAAATCATTTTTTAATTATAAATAATACATGTAAGTATTATGTACTATTTAATCAGAATTGATCATCATCCTCTGCGGAAATGAAACTTCCAAACTGGTTGCATATACATGTATTGCATACTTACACGGTATTAAAGTTTGGCTATGTTGGCTTTTTAAAAAGTATTGCCAAATATTGTTCGCCGAGCGAAGCGAGTCAAAATTTGTTTTGAAGGGTTTTAATGCTGCTGAAGGCCCCAAGAAGCTATAAAATCGTGCTTTCTGTGTGTTTCCCAGACCATTTCTTAATCTGAAAATACAATTCTGTTTTAATCATTTTTTGACAATATTTTGGTCTCAAAGCAAAATGTGTAGATTCAGTGTAAGACTTAAGGTTTAAGGGACAACATCAAAAGACCAAAATGTAGGATAAAGCAAAAATGTAATTCTCATAGATAAGTATGTGGCTGCTGGTTTTTTTTTTTAAACTCATGATCAAGTTAATAACAAAATTACTAAATTACAAAAGGAATGCAAGACTAACAGAATACAGAATGAACAAAAGACAAATAAATAAGAAACATTGATCCTGAAAAAACAGAGGTCATGTCCGAGGAGAGCAGAGCTTGCTTCTTGCAAGACGCACTCTATAGAAACAATTTGATATGAAGACACATTTTTGGTTTTGAAATTTCCTACATGAGCCCATTTACCTCAATGTAGTGTTATGATATTGTAACTATCATATTTATTTAGTTGGCCTAATTTGTTTTGTGTGGCCTATTATATATATTGTGTACAAAATAATATACATTGTGTTACAACTATGCAGTTTAGAATTCACTGGAACAATCATTGATACTCATGGAATGATTAGAACTTTCTATTTCACTTACATAACGTTTCCAGAATGATCATAACAAAAGATGCGTAATTTAAATTTCTAGCCTTGTCTAGAAGTTTCCGTTTGAGTACCCAGCCGGCATTTCAACGTTAAAACAACGTTGAATCAACGTTGATTTGTAACGTTGAAAAGACGTTGAATTAACAGTTGGTTTTGAAAGTTGACACAACGTTGAATATCTGACGTTGAAACAACGTTATATTTTCAACATTGCATCAACGTTGATTTTTGATTGAATATAGGTTGTAACTTAACATTGAAACAACGTCACCCTAATATTGCAACAACATTGTTTCATGTTGAAATAAGCATTTCGTTGCTTGTTGTTGGTTCATCTGTCATATGTGTTTGTCATTACAAAATAAGGCGGTTGTTTTTTCTCGTTTGAATTGTTGGATTATTATGTCCAGTTCTTCTATCGCGGATTACTTGTATACGGTGTGGTGTTTGCTTATTGTTGAAGTCCGTTTAGTGACCTCCACGTCAATTGGACTCTGGTGGATATTTGTCTCATTGGCAATCATACCACATCTTCTTATATCTATATTATTTAGTAACAACAAAAGATATAGAAGCCACATGACACTACAGAGGACAACAGCAAGATTTGAAGAAAAAAACAGTACAACAGATGTCAAGTTATGACAAAAGCTCATATAGCCAAAAGGTGATCTGGTAAATGAATACAAACAATCTCTTAATTCATTTTTAATATTTTCGTGAAAAAGAATTGTAGTCTCTAAACTCCTCCAACCATTTCTGGTGCACAATCCTTCTTTAATTCAGCTTCTGTTATTTTTGTGTAGGCATCCATTACTCTTCCTGAAGAAAAAAAACACAAATAATATTTTGTAAACATGAGTTAACAATTACATAGAACGTCAAAGGCAGGAAATAAAATGTTATAACGGCCAGTTTTTTTTATAATTTACTGGTTTTCATAATAGCCGATCTTTTTTTACCATTTTTCGCTCCTGTACATGTACAATGTAGCAATGCCACCTATCTCCAGCACCACAATCTATTGTTCAAATGCCACCTATTTCGAGCACCAGGATCTATTGTTACAATGCCACCCATCTCGAGCACCAGGATCTATTGTAACAATGCCACCCATCTCGAGCACCAGGATCTATTTTAATAATGACAACCATCTCGAGCACCAGTATCTATTGTTAAAATGCCACCTATCTCGAGCACCAGGATCCATTGTTAAAATGCCACATATCTCGAGCACCAGGATCTATTGTAACAATGCCACCAATCTCGAGCACCAGGATCTATTGTAACAATGCCACCAATCTCGAGCACCAGGATCTATTGTATTAATGCCACTCATCTGAAGCACCAGGATCTATTGTTAAAATGCCACATATCTCGAGCACCAGGATCTATTGTACAAATGCCACCTATTTCGAGCACCAGGATCTATTGTAACAATGCCACCCATCTCGAGCACCAGGATCTATTGTAACAATGCCACCCATCTCGAGCACCAGGATCTATTGTTAAAATGCCACCTATCTCGAGCACCAGGATCTATTGTACAAATGCCACCTATCTCGAGCACCAGGATCTATTGTAACAATGCCACCAATCTCGAGCACCAAAATCTATTGTAACAATGCCACCCATCTCGAGCACCAGGATCTATTGTAATAATGCCACCCATATCGAGCACCAGGATCTATTGTTAAAATGCCACATATCTCGAGCACCAGGATCTATTGTACAAATGCCGAATATTTGAGCACCAGAATCTATTGTTAAAATGCCACCTATCTCGAGCACCAGAATCTATTGTTAAAATGCCACCTATTTCCAGCACCAGGATCT
>CM029604.1:13405016-13560945 GCA_017311375.1 Mytilus coruscus
TTTTGTAGCTAGGAGAGCAACACATAATAGGTTCATTTTTCATATGATTTTTTTAAATGGGAGATGATATCTGAGAACATGATATCAGGAGGCTGTAACTCAGTGGTTGTCGTTTGTCTATGTGTTACATAATATTTGTTTTTTCGTTTATTTTGTGTACATAAATGACTATGCGTTATGGGCTTTGCTCATTGTTGAAGGCTGTACGGTGACCCGTAGTTGTTAATTTCTGTGTCATTTTG
The DNA here is from genome assembly GCA_017311375.1 of Mytilus coruscus. Taxonomy (NCBI): domain Eukaryota; kingdom Metazoa; phylum Mollusca; class Bivalvia; order Mytilida; family Mytilidae; genus Mytilus; species Mytilus coruscus. Next base: position 13,405,259 of record CM029604.1, read on the forward strand.
GTCTGTTGTGGAGAAGTTTCTCATTGGCAATCATACCACATCTTTTTATATGTATTTGCTCACTATTTGTATGGTTCTATTTATATTACTTTGTGGTGGATTGTCAGTATCATTAGTAAAATATTTTGTTAAAATGTCGAAATTGTTTCTCAGATTAGAAGACATTAATTGGTTTTTAGTAATGACAATGCCTGACATGATGCTTGGGGCTAGATGAGCTAGAAAGTAAACTTCTGTGTTGTTTTTTATCAATTCTTTGATAACATCTCCTCCAAAGCTGGCCAAGCAAAAAAAGTTTTGACCAATATGAAAATGATATCAACAAAAAAACCTTTGTGAGCATGCTCCAAAGACTCATAACTGCTCCAAAAGTAATCTAATAGAATTTCAAGCATGTCAAGTGGGTATTATGAAAATCTACTTAATATGTCTTAATATCAAAAAAGTTATAGTATTCAATATGAAAAAGGTATTGCAAAATTATTCTCTTTTCATTTTTTTTTGTTATATGGATACAAATATAAGTGATACCAATACAGTATTTGTTGTGGTATGAAAGTGTAGTAATTAACATTTACTGTAACAATGTAACTTATTATTATGTTAATTCACACAAATTAAGAAATAAACAAATGAATGAAAATGTTGAATATGTACAATGAAATATAGTTTTAGAAATCAATTAGGCCAGATAGGCCTTATAAATTTTGGTCTTTTTTTTTAACATACTGAATGACCAATTACACTCAGGACCAAGTCATCAGTAGGCAGTACAGATGTATTAAAACAACCTAGCATCATATTGCTAGTAGGGAGTGTAGCATTATTGGGTAAATTTGTTCTTTTTTTTAAATTTGGTTAATGGACAAAATTTGTTTGGTTCAAATCATAATAAAATGTTTTATCTCCTTATTACTTACATTGTACATAGAATGGATACTACCCTGACAAATCCTTGTACATGAGAGTTGTCTGTCAAATCTTTATTTCACAAAGAATGAATTGCATAACAATGAACTGAGCTCAAAGCAAAGCACTTTAATAATACACTTAGACAAAGAGCTCAATCCAGTGATATACTTTGTACTACATGTCCTTCATGAACATCCTATCCACCAAAACCATATCTCACAAACATGCCATACTACATGGTTGGATCAGAAGTCCTGAAAAGACATGAATTTTATTATCATATTTTAATTATATATACACAGGTTAAAACTTTCACAAATTTGTGGTGAAATCATTCAGTATCTAGCAACTATCAATCTCTTCATGTACAAATTGATATAGGTTGATTGCCCCTCTGTCTAAATAAGAACATACCTCCATATCTACAACCAATGAAATACCACTCTAATAGACTAGCACTGAAATCCCAGTTTTTCTAGATTCAAAATCCTGGCATCTGGTGAATTTTTTAGACAATATTTCATGCTTGTCAAATGGACATATTATTAGCAGAACTTTTTTTTCTAAAAAATTATGTCTGCACAATTTTAAGAGTTTGAATACTTATAACTTAAATTACTATAATTGAAACGTTGACAAAATTGAGAATGAATATGTGTTAAAATTCTGTATTGGATACAGCAATTTTATTTATTATTATTTTATTATAGATAGGATGCACTGTACACCATATTCTATATAATCATGTCTTTAAGCTTTTGTTTTGTAATAATTTTGTAATATATTGAAGTTGTAATAGAAATGCAAATAAAAATAGAACGAAAATCTTGTATTTAGTACTCATATACCCAAATAGACTTAAGACAACACAACATGATGGGTAAAATTCAGACTATTAATTACTTCTATATTATATAAAGCTATCTTCAATATCTATAATTTAATTTTTACCAAATCATTAATTTTTTTTTCAAATCCGCCCCACCCTCCCATTTATATATAATGGAAAGTGTCTAATGATGAGGGGTGAAATGGCAAAGGGTTGGGAAGTGAAGATTAAGTACCCTTGTCCACCCCAATAATTTGACTGAGTTAGTAATATTTTGATTTTGTCAGCAAATTATTGTTCACAGATTTGATTTGTGTAATATTCCTTCAATGTAGGAAATTTTCTGTATTTGTTCAAGTTTTCAGGCCTGGGTCATATCGAACCTTCAGTCCGGCGTAGTGCAAACCAATGACAATTATCATGTCATTGATTCATTCGCGATTTAAACTAAACACAACAGAACAAATTGAAAACAATGCATGCAAACTTTATAAATGTATCATCATAAAATGCACACCTTTGTGTCGCTTAGCGGGAAACAATCTGTGATGGAACGTTTCATCTTCAACAACAAATGGAAGTTTTAACGACCTTGACATGACACGACTTTTGCATATACTCGATATCTCTGGATTTTCCAAATAAGTCTCTTTCGATGGATAACGCCGCGTGTTCCGAGAGAAATACAAACCGGAACCCTCAGACGTAAATAAAACCTAGATAATAATAAAAGTTACGACGTATAAAATAATCGTATATGTAAAATATGCACCCAAATTTTTGGCTGATGACGATTGAACCGCCAAAAACTGCTTGAACGGTCAATTTGGCGGCGGCGGTTCTTATGGAAAACACTGTAAAAGGCAACCATACAGCCTTCAAAATGAGGAAAACTGTCCTGACATGAAAAGTATGCATCAATACAATTGGGAAGAGTTAAGGCCTGATTCACTATTCCACTAATAAACAGGTTAGAACTCTCCCCTCGAATAAAAAATAGAGGAGGGGAAATGTAGCCTTTAAACTTATAATAGGGGATTCATTACCATAGAAAAATACTTTTCTGAAAGATGATTCCACTTATTTTCAATAATAAATAAATATTGAAGTCTATCTCAGGCATCTGGGAACAGACTCAACATTAATTCTACACATATATGATATATTCCAAAATGTGGACAAACCTACATCAAATATTCTACTTGAATGACTAGTGGATGAGATAAAGTTACAAAGTCGCAGTGGTTATATACTCCAATGGCAGTCTTTCCTGCTAAAATGTCATGTGTAGAATGTGATATACCATTTTGGGTCTATATACTGTCCTTTATATTTATTAGGTCATTTTGACACAGCAAAATATATAGAAAATGTTAACTATGATCTGAAATTGAGTTCTTTTCGCAAAATAAACCCACTAAAACTAAACTTTGAATGCAAAAGACCCTAAATGGCTAACAGATATTGCTATAAAGAATAGTCCATGATGATTCTTGTTATTAAAGAGTTCATGAAATGTACACCCATTCTGTCAGTTGAATGGACTAGAATGAGATAAGTTATATAAACATAAAGGTTTTTCAACAGTTGTGGTGTAAATTAAATCAGTTTTATTTTATGGTTGACATATTTAAGTATAAATGTAGATCATTGGCTTTTCAACACATTGATATTGTAAAATATCGATTATCTATTTATTGTTAAATTGTTGGTATTTTTCACCTTCCTAAAACAGTTTTAACTCAACATGAACGCAAGCTTGATAGATCTTGATAGGGTGTCCTCACATATTTTGACCTTGCTGAAAAATTTTGGTCCACATACATGACATATGTATCCTCTTCTCATCGTTTTTCGTGCTATTAAGAATGCATACTGTTGTCTCAATTTCCATTGAAAAGGCATGCATAGTACAAATTCATATGACGTACGAAAACATATGATCTGACCATATACATGTACATGTATGTATAGGTTATCAGCTTTTCTACACATATTAGCCAGTAAGCCGCAATGAACCTATTATGGCGAGTGAGCGCAGCTAATGAGCTAAAATGAATCAAACTGTGTCCTCAGTGGGGGATATTTTAAGGGATCTATATGAAGAAAACCTGATCACTTGTTTATCGTTCTATTACTGGCTTTTTCACCTCCCTAACTTGGCCTAAAACAGTTTTTTTCAGACGAAAGCAAGCTTGATAACTACTCCTCACACACATGTATAGATTATCGGCTTTTCTACATGAGTCATGAATATCGTAAAATGTTAGCCAGTGAGCAGGCCCACAATGAACCTTTTTAGCGAGTGAGCCCAGCGAATGAGCTGAAATGAATCAAATTGTGTACTCAGTCACAGTTGGTGATATTTAAAGGTATCTACACAAAGAAAACCTGCTTATGTAAATCTCAGTGGCGGATCCATAACTTTTCATAAAAATGGGGGTGGCCGCTGACTGACCTAAGGGTCGCCCACTCCCGGCCTGCTTCCCCAGTGGCGGATCCGGGGTTGGAACCCCTTTTTGGACGATCAATGCATTTGAATGGGGACACATAGTTGGAACCCCACCCCCTCCCTTTTGTCCTGAGTTTGGAACCCCTTTATAAAATGGCTGGATCCTCCCCTGCTTCCCTATAAAATCAACCAAATTTTCCCCACCCCCTGGATCCGTCTATGTAACTGTTTATCGTTCTGCGTAATACTGGCTTTTTCACCTCCCTTACTTGGCCCTAGACAGTTGCTTATCTGTTTATCGTTCTGTCACTGGCTTTTTTAGACTAGAGACTTCATGTGTACAAACCTGACGTCAAACTCGTTTACTATAGAAGAAGAGACAAATAATTATAATCCAAAGTAAATTATATTGCGATGTCAATGGACTAAATTCCCGCGCAAATGTCATCACTGGGATAGACCAAAACGAATTTTAGGTTTATGTATCATTCACATTCCGATCAATTTACTCAGTTAAATAAAATATATGTGTTAACTATTTTTATATTGGTTTGGAATTTAGTTAATCTATCAGAAAAAAGGATTTACTTCTCGCAGACAGCCCTCAATACTATACACCAACTCGACACTGAAGCTAAAAATCCCTAAAACATAATAGTATATGGAATCGTCCAAACGGATTACCTAATATTGATATAGGTGAAATATGTAGATTCAGAATTGTGTACACAGAAATAAGATCAGAAATAAAGCCCTACGTAAGGTGAAAACAATAACACAACTGTATAAAATCATTGTTTATTAAATTTGCTTGCATAAGAACCATGAAGTTAAAATTTATAACGATTACGTTTATCCTGTCAACCCCTTTTCTTCATTGCATCAAGGCTTCCGTTGCTTTACATCGAGCAGCAATTCAACCAATCGGGGAATGTTAAGTTGGGACATACCTCTATTTTTGGAAGCGTGATCTTTACATCGAGGCTTGCGTTGCTTTACACCGAGGTCACAGTAGTTCGACCAATCGGGAATGTTTATTTGGGGCATGTGACCTATTGAACTGCAGGTTTTATAATATTTTAATCGAAATTGTAGAAAATGAAATGTTGTTAGTACATACAAAACAGAAAATGATGAATACTTTTAGTAAAAGATAATTTGGATCCGGGTTCTGTGTATTCACATCATTTGTACAACTCTCCTTACTGATGCCATTTTTTGGAATTTCTGTGACCTAAATGGTTCGCGAAAATTAATATTTTATTATATATATAGTAAATATAATCATTAAAAACTACAATTCAAGTTCCTTTCAAAATAAAATACAGATATCTATTTTATTTGCTGGTGCAAACGGGGGAGATTGCTCTGTGCCTCCACCAAGAAATTTATATTATACTATAATATTCATGATTATACATTGAATTATATTCATATTATATTATATTAATTTTATATCTTTGGCAGACCAAATGTTTTCCTAGAAGTCCTGAAAAGGCCACCCTCAACTGGAGGAGTTAATTGTAAGGAAGATGCAATGTTCAAAACTGTGGACCCTTATTTACATGAATTAAAAGTACAGGAATAAAGTTTCCAAAACAATAATGTATGTCCCTCTCAAGTGGTGTGGAGTCCTACACCACAGGGCAACAACATTTCAAGAAGAGGTAGAAGAAGAAGAGATGAAACCATATGTTTCACAATATCATGCTCCACAATCAAAAGATGTTAGTTGAAAAAAGATCTGCAGTTTTTCCTATAGAACAAGTTTAAAGTTGCTTAAATTTATTTAATTTCATGTAATACTAGTAGCATAGAAGTAACATTATTTGTATCATCCTTCCTTATAAATGAGAAAATGTGGTATGAGTGCGAATCGAGTAGGTAAAATACAGTTTTGGCTACAATCTCAATAAAATGCTTCGCTGAGCGCAGCCTGATACGACCGCAGAGATCACACCCTGAACAGTTGGGGCAAATTTGGACACAATATTCAAGCTTGATACTGTCTGAATTTGGATTGTGATAAATTTTTGACATAATATAGGTTTCTGACACAAAATAAATGTGGTCAAAGATCTTATAAATCCATTGTGCAAAACTGTGCAATTGAAGATTTCTTCTTGAAACTTTTCAAAATTCGAAATTTAAAAATTTTGAAAAAAAGAATCCTTAACAAAATTGAGAAAACCCCCAAACTTTTGAACCCCCTTGAGCAATAACCCCACAACTCAATCCCAGCCTTTCCTTTGTAGTATGGAACCTTGTAGTACAATGTCAGAGAGATCCATACACTTACACACAGGTTATTGTCTGGAAACTAGAAAAATGCTTGTTTTGGCCCTTTTTTTGCCCCTAATTCCTACATGTTTGGGACAATTAACCCTAAACTCAATCCTAGCCTTCCCTTTGTTATATGGAACCTTGTGGTACAATGTCAGAGAGATCCATACACTTACACACAAGTTATTGTCTGGAAACTAGAAAAATGCTTGATTTTTGCCCCTTTTTGGCTCTTAATTCCTAAACTGTTGGCCCCACAACCTCTAAAATGAATCCCAACCTTCTACTTGTGGTATTAAACATTGTGGTACAATTTCAGAGCAATCGAAATACTTATACACAAGTTATTATCCTGACACTTAAGAAAAATGCTTGTTTTGGGCCCCTTTTTGGACCCCTAATTCCTAAACGGTTGGGACCATCATCCCCAAAATCAATCCCAACCTTCCTTTTGTGATATTGAACCTTCTTAAAAAATTTCATAGAGATCCATTCACTTAAACTAAAGTTATTGTCCAGAAACCAATGTGACTGTGTCTTCGGACGACGACACAGATGACAACGACATCATACCATTATAGGATCCCAAAAAATTTGTTGAGGTTGTATAAAAACTAAATTAGTAATTATCAAAAATGACAAGTGGAATTATGTGATTCCTTGTTGGGTTACTGTCCTGAAATAGTAAAATTTTTTGGAAATTTCAATTTTGGTTATTATCGTTGATATTATTTAAGGAATGACTGTAATATTTTTTTCTGTCTGTACAGAAATAACGTCTTAAATGTGGTGCACACTGAATAACCTTTTAAAGTATTAAAGCTGGGTTTTTATGGTTCACAAGTTATTGCACAGAAATTTTTTTGGGTCATTTTTAATTTTTGAAGGACCAGTACTCCTGAACAATGAAAGTGAAAATCATCAATAATAAACTTGACCTCCATTGTGTCATTAGTAACAACATATTAAAATTTGATTAGCTTTGGTCAAACAGTTTATTATTTTTTGGATGGAGCTGCAAGATTTTTCTGTTTGAAATCCAGTTAATATTTTGTATCCACTATAATACATGTATCTTTTGTTTTGAGATTTTAAAGCTTTAAATGTGCTTTTCAGACCTCTGAATGCACTACACTGTTTTAAAACTGGTCATAGTTAATATTTAACAAAATATTAAAGCTTTTCTCAAGTTCAATAACTGACCCCAATAAACCTAATTTGTAGATGAAGGCTCTCATCACACAAAGAATGCATGAGACACATGACAGCCTAAGACTTGTTTTTGCCAAAGAGGCATATGGCACTGGTATAGATGTTCCAGATATAAAACAGGTCATACATGTTGGTCCTCCTAATACCATGGAAAGTAAGAATACATTTATTTAAAGGCATTAACCATTCAGGATGTTTGCTTCTCAGTTTCAAAATCAAAAGCTTTTTAAAAGACTATTATAATTATGCAGTACCTACATAAAGAAAATATAAAAAAAAAACACCAGAAAACCTTTATATGTGTCAGTGTACTTGTATTTGAGATATAGTGCATTTAAAATTCACAGGAACCCGTTTCATCTAAATTTTTTATACATTTAACATTGGCTACTTATTTTTAAAGTGAACTATCAAAAATTAATCAGGATTTCATGAGATTATCAAAATTGGCGTTTTAAACTATATGAACAGAAAAGTGGGGCTAGTGGGCAAATTTCTTAATTGTGATTTGCTGGATAAAACCAGAGAATTCCAAAATCAGACAAACAGTAAAACACATGACCAGCAAACATCCTTAAAAGCTTGGAGAGTAATTACATTTGCAATTTGATAAAAAGTATTTATGATAAACTTTCTCTTGTCTGCAAATTTCTTTTTCATCTCAATTTGAATCATATTTAGAAGAGTACTCATACATATCATGTGAAATCATAATTTTCATTAAAGTTATTTTCACATAAATCATATATTCATTATGACTTTTGTTGTTCTTATAAGAGTCTGTTTTACTTAACAGCTTATGTCCAAGAAATAGGAAGATGTGGCAGGAATGGCCAACAGGCAACAGCTGTGCTGTATTACAACAATACTGACATTGCTGCCAATAAGGAACATCTAAAATCAGAAATGAGGGAATATATTAAAATGAGGACAGATGCAGAAGGAATTTCTGTTAGAATACTTTGGGTTTACTGCACCAACAAACAGAGATAAACACCAATGTTGTGACATATGTAAATAAAATGCTCATGAGGCGCAGCTTGATACGACCGCAGAGGTCGAACACTGAATAGTTGGGGCAAGTATGGACACAACACTCAAGCTTGATGCAGCTCTGAATTTTGATTGTGATTAAATATTTGACACAGCATAGGTTTCTGACACAGAATGAATGTGGTCTAAGAACTTAAAAATTTTAAATTGGACATTCACCTATTATGGTCCAATATCCAAAATCTAAATACATGGTTAGATTCAGCATATCAAAGAACCCCAAGAGTTCAATTTTGATGAAATCAAACAAAGTTTAATTTTGGACCCTTTTGACCTCAATGTGGACCAACTTGAAAACTGGGCCCATAATGAAAAATCTAAATACATGTTTAGATTCAGCATATCAAAGAACCCTATGAATTCAATTTTGTTAAAATCAAACTAAGTTTAATTTTGGACCCTTTGGACCTTAATGTAGACCAATTTGAAAATGGGACCAAAATTAAGAATCTAAATACACGGTTAGATTCGGCATATCAAAGAACCCCAATAATTCAATTTTGATGAAATCAAACAAAGTTTAATTTTGGACCCTTTTGACCTCAATGTGGAAAAAATTGATAACGGGCCCAAAATCAAAAATCTAAATACATGGTTAGATTCAGCATATCAAAGAACCCCATATATTCAATTTTTGTTGAAATCAAACAAAGTTTAATTTTGGACCCCGATTTGGACCAACTTGAAAACTGGGCCCATAATCAAAATCTAAATACATGTTTAGATTCAGCATATCAAAGAACCCTAAGAATTCAATTTTGTTAAAATCAAACTAAGTTTAATTTTGGACCCTTTGGACCTTAATGTAGACCAATTTGAAAACGGGACCAAAATTAAGAATCTAAATACACGGTTAGATTCGGCATATCAAAGAACCCCAATAATTCAATTTTGATGAAATCAAACAAAGTTTAATTTTGGACCCTTTGGACCTCAATGTGGACCAATTCAAAACGGGCCCAAAATCCAAAAACTTAATACATGATTAGATTCAGCATATTAAAGAACCCCAAGAGTTCAAGAATAAAACCCCATTGAAATTGGTCAAGAAATAAGCAATTTATACAAATTATCTTCTTTTGCACAATACTGTGCAATTGAATATTTCTTGCAATTGCGCAATACTGTGCAATTGAATATTTCTTGCTATTGCGCAATACTGTACAATTGACAATTTCTTGCTATTGCGCAATATTGTGCTATTGGATATTTCTTGCTATTGCGCAATACTGTGCAATTGAAGATTTCTTGCTATTGCGCAATACTGTGCAATTGAAAATTTCTTGCTATTGCACAATACTTATTATATAATAATTTACACATCCTGTTAGGTGTGTATACGTATCTCCTGCCATATCATTATTATTTGCTTTTAAATATAAATCAGAAATAACCAACTTAAAATGGAAAATTTTAAAGAAAAAAAAAGGAAAAAAAAGAAACACCCCCAAATGTTTTGAACCCCTTATGATTCATCACCCCAAACTCAATCCCAGCCTTCCCTTTGAGGTATGGTACCTTGCAGTACAATTTCAGAGAGATCCATACACTTGAACACAAGTTATTGTCTGGAAACTAGAAAATGCTTATTTTGGCCCTTTTGGCCCCTAATTCCTAAACGTTTCAGGCAATTACCCCAAACTCAATTCCAGCTTTCCTTTGTGATATGGAACCTTGTAGTACAATTTCAGAAAGATCCATACACTTACACACAAGTTATTGTCATGAAACTAGAAAAATGCTTGTTTTTGCCCTTTTTGGCCCCTAATTCCTAAACGTTTCAGGCAATTACCCCAAACTCAATTCCAGCTTTCCTTTGTGATATGGAACCTTGTAGTACAATTTCAGAAAGATCCATACACTTGCACACAAGTTATTGTCATGAAACTAGAAAATGCTTGTTTTTGCCCCTTTTGGCCTCTAATTCCTAAAATTTGGAGGCAATTACCCCAAAATCAATCCCAGCATTCCCTTTGTGATATGGAACCTTGTGGTACAATGTCAGAGAGATCCATACACTAACACACAAGTTATGTCTGGAAGTTACAAAATGCTTATTTTGGCCCTTTTGGCCCCTAATTCCTTAACTGTTGGTACCATAACCCCCAAAATCAATCCCAACCTTCCTTTTGTGATATTGAACCTTATGGTAAAATTTCATAGAGATCCATTCACTTAAACTAAAGTTAGAGTGCAAAAACCAATGCGTCTTCGGACAACGACGACGACGACGATGACGCCAACGTCATACCATTATACGACCACAAAAATTTTTTTGCGGTCGTATAAAAATCATGTACATGTGATCTGTGTTTGAATGTTAATTCAGGTTCTGAGGATTTTCCTATCAAATTATCTAGAAAGAAACAGGACATTGCAAAGCATATGCTTTTGCAATATTTCCATGCAGAGAACAGCTTAATAGATAAATATGTATTTCCACATCTACATACTGGGTTGTCCGATAGCTTTGCAGCATCTTTGGCGTCAAAACCTGCATATAGGAATTATGTAAAACTGTCAGAAGATTTCCCCATGTTGAAAGATTCATATCTTTTAAACATTTCAAATATTTTGTCCCAAGTGCATACAATGAAAATTTGAAACTTGAAAAAATTAAGGGCATACAATACAATAAGGAATTCAAATTGTATGTTTTGTTTTCGAAACGCTGCTATAAATGCTTAACATTCACAATTCACTAAAAAATCTATAATGTCATCAAAAAGTAAAATAGAATCTTAATTTTTTAAGGCTTCAAAGCTGTGTTTTCTCCATTTAGCTTTAAAATGAGCACATGGACTCCCATATTTGTAGTCTCATTTGTTCTGAAACTGATATATGTTATAATGAAATTTCAAGAAAACCTAATTTGATTTAATAAAAAGTGTGTTTTATTTATTTTTGAGTTCAATGTAAGACCGATGAAATTTGAAAAAAATTTGACCAAAAACTGATGTAAATGTCTTCTTCTGTTAGAAAGTTAAGGTATTTTTTAGCATTAATATCGACACCTGAATAATTGTGTTTTTACTTTAAAAAGCTAAATTTCAATCTGAAATATATTGAAAAGTAAGACCGATGAACTTTGAAAGAATTTGACCAAAAAACTGATGTAAATATCTTCTTCTGTTAGAAAGCTAAGGTATTTTTTAGCATTAATATCGAAACATGAATAATTGTGTTTTTACTTTAAAAAGCTAAATTTCAATCTGAAATATATCGAAAAGTAAATCATCAAGGTATATTTTTGTTTGCATATTCCATAAGTGGGCATTAAACTTAGCGTTCACTCAATATTCTACTGTATTGCATGTCCTTAAAGGAATTTTACAATTTGCTATGAAAATACATGCATTGTTTTATTGTTTATCTATATCTACATAATAGCAACCTGTGACCTAGGAAACAATGTTGAAATAAATGGAATGGCTGTACCATCTTTGAGACATATGTTAGTAATTGATGCTATTTCAAATAAAAAAAGTCCTCCTGTTCTTATTGAACCACTTCAACAACAATTGTCCATCAACCTTTTCAGAAATTGACCTTGGAATAGAATTAAATTCCTTATAAAATCTACCACTGGTATAATGAAATGGTCTGATTTTTTTCATGTCCTGGATAAGCAGTAACTCATCTTCATCATTTTGTTTCCTGGTATGTTTTTTTGATCTGATAATTGTACAAGCTTCTGTGTCAAAATTGTCTGCTATCGCGTGAATAGATGGTAATGCAGATGTTCTGTTGCAGATATTTGCATCAAGCTTATTGCTGTACATATGCTTAATGTGTTTTTTGCACTCTTTAACATTCCACTCTTTCACGAGATCTGCAGGGACATTTCCATCAGATTTTCCAGTTGTATTAATGAAACAGGCTTGAAAAACCTGACAAGCTTCTTGAAGACCCATGACAGAATACTGTTGCACAAGCATTCTAAGTATTTCTTTGGGGTACTTAGCATTCATGCTGTGACCCCAGTTGAAGCATCATCATTTTCATTTTTGTCTATCTGGTATTTTCACATTTTGTAAAAAATAAATAAATGTCATCCCAACCTCTAAACTATAATGTGCATAATCTTTAATTTTGTCAGGTTTATTTTCCTTATTCTTATCAAGTGCAGGTGTGGTCATAGGAATATCCAATACAATACCATTTGCCAAGGTTACTTTAACTACTTGACATGGACCAGTGTCATTTTGATCATCACAGACATCTCCTGTAATATAAAAGCAACACTTCAGTGTGAATCTTATTTTAAGGTATATTTTTAAAATCTTTTCACAATTTTCTTTTTTAAAATGTGACATTTTTATAGTCAAACATGAAAACCTCACTTTTAAAATTTCTATTTGAAGAATTAAAGTAGGTCTTCCAAATTTGGTTTTACAACTAGATATATTAAACATAATTTTAAACCAGAATTAGGGACGACCATTTGATATTCTGGGGGCCAGGAGAATTTTGAAAATAAATAACTCAGCCTTCATAATAACAAAATGAATGGTTTGTTCTGTGGTAGTTTGAAAATAAATAACTTGACTTAAAATGGATTGAAAATAACTTGGCAGGTCTTTTAAGCCATTTTGTAAATGCTATTCTGAAGTATGAGATGGCACCAGATTCTTCCAAAATTCGTCTTTTTTCATATTTTTTTCGGGAAAAACTTCCCAAATCTTTTAATAATATAAATATTAATGTATTTGAAATGTTTGAAAATGGGTTTCATTTCACTTGAGGTATATTGTCTCATGAACATTGGTGATAGTGTCTACTCCTTTTCTGCTGATTCTCTCACACTCTCCTCTTAAGGTTCCAGCCTCAACTAATCCTGACTTGTTCCACATTTCACCAAAAATTACCTGTTATGCATGTAACACAAATACAAGAGTGCATACACTGGAATTTATCACCTGCTTTACTGTTCAACAATTTCATGTTGAAAGTCTCAAAGATAAAGGTTTTATTAAAAGCAATACAGAAACTTAACATTTTAAAAAATCTATGACAATTAGGTTCAGGACAGATAAAAATTGTCAGGCATACATATTCACTGCAATTTTTGTATACACCAACTTAACATTGACCAATGAACAATGAAAAATCTTTGTCTCTAGACTTAAAAATATTCCAAATACAATTATATTGCTTATTGTGGTTGTGTATAAATAAGACCAAGTCATCCAAAAATGCTTTAGAATTTTATCACTTTGTGATTGAATTTGTCTGGTTAAAATGTTGATAAAAATGTGAAAATTAAGATTTTCTTTTAAATTTAAAGTAACAGTAAATAATAGTCTTTAGTGAATTAATTTGCTGATTTCCTGTTTAGTTTTACTCTTCTAACTTTGAAGAAGTATGCAATTTACTCACACCTTTTCTAAAAGTTCATTCCTAGGTGGAAAAACTCTGCACACATCGCCCTACATTCCTAAATTCGTCATTTGGGTTGATATTCCCATATCTAAGTAACATTGCCTGGGTAAGTCGTTCTCTTGTCAACTGGTCACCTCCTATTTGGAATTTAATATTTGGATCTGTATTGGAACCAGTAATTACTTGCTGAAATAGATTCTGGTACCAAGTTAGAATTTTAACATCATCTTGAAGATATTGCTCGTTATATGGTAGACATGGTAAAGGCACAATTACTGTTTTTTGGCATGGTGTTGATATTTTGTCTGAGTTGTTAGGTTTTAGGAATGAAAGTTGAGGTAAGAATTGTACAACCAGATCTATTACGATATTAATTACATCATTTCTTATGATAATGTATTCTTCTGGTTGTAACAAGATGTGTTCAAAGCTCAGTTGATTCAAATCAATTTCTAGTTCCTTTGGTTTCGATAAATAGTGGTGGTCCGAAATTAATGCTGTCGACGTGAACATATGAACCATATGTTTGTGGTTTGTCTTGGTTTCATCGCTCGTACCAACTGAGAAGTTGACATTATCGCCAACAAGTCTGATGTATTTCCCTTCTTTCATAGCATTTATAAGTAGGTCAGGGTACCTCTTATCCAACTGATAGTGCTTAGAGCTACTGTGTATGATGTCGACACTCCAATTCTATTAAGCCGGTCATATACCTGAATCATAATAATTTTTATAAAAAGCTTGGATAAAGTTTTAAAAATTTCAAATTACTTATCGCACAAGACTATTTCTTGATATAATTTTAACATTTTGTTTAAATTTAAAGGAATAGGAAAATTGCTGTCACATAAATGAATTTGTTATCTTTCAAAAAATATATGCATTAATTTTAAACTGATACTTATACATTTATTACTCAGATGTATTGAAAAACCAGTTTTTTTCCGGGCAGTGAAATTGAAACAAGAACAATAGAATACATGCAAGCATTTTAAATCATTGTCTGCATAATTGAGGTTTGATTTATCCTAGGTCAGATTTGAACTGACATCTCCCAAAATTTTTAGGTGCACTACCTTGTACCACCAGGATGTGATATCTCTGTAACAGACTAATTAGACCAAATTAATCATGGCTACGATTAATTTAGTCATAGTTCAGATATGTATTAAAATAATACCCATTGCCAAAAATTATTTGTTATACCAATTAAAACATGTCACCTCTCGAAAACCTGATAACCTCTGCATTCAATGAGTCACCTTAAATAAAATCAACATTAATTAACAACATGCAAAAATTTAGAATACTTAAATAAAATTTGATATTAAGAGCTCTAACACTTTGATCACAGATGTTGTCAGCTAAGCATATGGATACCACTCTCTGCATTCTGCTCAACTCATGATGTCTTGTTTGCATTATAATGCCATAAATCATAGCAAGCTGTGGAACTACATTAGCAATTGAAGTTTCATCCTTGGGCAACATAATAGCGACTATCATGTCAAGTAGTTCTGGAAATTTTTCTTGAAATTCTATCATTACATCTTCAAATTTTACTGTTTCTAGAGCTTTAAAATCTTTTTCCATCAGTACTGACACAAATCCCTTTTTTTTGTTTAACATTTATTCCGGCCTTTTTCCCACTAGATTAATGACGTCTGCTATGACTTGTTTTCTAAGGGCAGAAACAGACAAAATCTGGGTGGAAATACTTTTGATATTACCAGTTTTGATTCCTGACAAAAGGTTGAGACATTCTTTAGGAGTCAGAAAAGACAAAGTGGTAGGTTTTACTGTCAACCGTTCAACAATTGGCAGAAACTTTTGTAATCTTTTTTTTGGTGCACCAACATGACTGTTTTTTTGCAGTATTTTCTTGTCCAACTTTATTGTAGTTGTGTTCATCTGTAACCTGCGAATGATTATTGATACTAGCTATCTAATTATCTGTCAAGATGCAGTTCATTTACAAGTACATTTATTTGGAATTATTTACTCACACACAAATTAAAACCAATGGAAAGATTTAATTTAACATAGCTTAGAAATCATTTGAAACTATAAGGAATAAAATGCTCCGCAGGGCGCAGCTTGATACGACCGCAGAGGTCGAACCCTGAATAGTTGGGGCAAGTATGGACACAACATTCAAGCTTGATACAGCTCTGAATTTGGATTGTGATTAAATATTTGACACAGCATAGGTTTCTGACATAGAATGAATGTGGTCTAAGAACTTAAAATTTTTTAATTGGACATTCACCTATTATGGTCCAATATCCAAAATCTAAATACATGGTTAGATTCAGCATATCAAAGAACTCCAAGAGTTCAATTTTTGATGAAATCAAACAAAGTTTAATTTTGGACCCTTTTGACCTCAATGTGGACAAAGTTGATAACGGGGCCCAAAAATCAAAAATCTAAATACATGGTTAGATTCAGCATATCAAAGAACCCCATATATTCAATTTTGTTGAAATCAAACAAAATTTAATTTTGGACCCGATTTGGACCAACTTGAAAACTGGGCCCATAATCAAAATCTAAATACATGTTTAGATTCAGCATATCAAAGAACCCTAAGAATTCAATTTTTGTTAAAATCAAACTAAGTTTAATTTTGGACCCTTTGGACCTAAATGTAGACCAATTTGAAAACGGGACCAAAAATTAAGAATCTAAATACACAGTTAGATTCCGCATATCAAAGAACCCCAATAATTCAATTTTTGATGAAATCAAACAAAGTTTAATTTTGGACCCTTTTGACCTCAATGTGGACAAAGTTGATAACGGGGCCCAAAAATCAAAAAACTAAATACATGGTCAGATTCAGCATATCAAAGAACCCCATATATTCAATTTTTGTTGAAATCAAACAAAGTTTAATTTTGGACCCCAATTTGGACCAACTTGAAAACTGGGCCCATAATCAAAAATCTACATACATGTTTAGATTCAGCATATCAAAGAACCCTAAGAATTCAATTTTTGTTAAAATCAAACTAAGTTTAATTTTGGACCCTTTGGACCTTAATGTAGACCAATTTGAAAACGGGACCAAAAATTAAGAATCTAAATACACGGTTAGATTTGGCATATCAAAGAACCCCCAATAATTCAATTATTGATGAAATCAAACAAAGTTTAATTTTGGACCCTTTTGACCTCAATGTGGAAAAAATTGATAACGGGGCCCAAAAATCAAAAATCTAAATACATGGTTAGATTTAGCATATCAAAGAACCCCAAATATTCAATTTTTGTTGAAATCAAACAAAGTTTAATTTTGGACCCAGATTTGGACCAACTTGAAAACTGGGCCCATAATCAAAAATCTAAATACATGTTTAGATTCAGCATATCAAAGAACCCTAAGAATTCAATTTTTGTTAAAATCATACTAAGTTTAATTTTGGACCCTTTGGACCTTAATGTAGACCAATTTGAAAACGGGACCAAAAATTAAGAATCTAAATACACGGTTAGATTCGGCATATTAAAGAACCCCAATAATTCAATTTTTTGATGAAATCAAACAAAGTTTAATTTTGGACCCTTTTGACTTCAATGTGGAAAAATTGATAACGGGCCCAAAATCAAAAATCTAAATACATGGTTAGATTCAGCATATCAAAGAACCCCATATATTCAATTTTGTTGAAATCAAACAAAGTTTAATTTTGGACCCCAATTTGGACCAACTTGAAAACTGGGCCCATAATCAAAAATCTAAATACATGTTTAGATTCAGCATATCAAAGAACCCTAAGAATTCAATTTTTGTTAAAATCAAACTAAGTTTAATTTTGGACCCTTTGGACCTTAATGTAGACCAATTTGAAAATGGGACCAAAAATTAAGAATCTAAATACACGGTTAGATTCGGCATATCAAAGAACCCCAATAATTCAATTTTTGATGAAATCAAACAAAGTTTAATTTTGGACCCTTTGGACCTCAATGTGGACCAATTTAAAAAGGGGCCCAAAATCCAAAAACTTAATACAACATTAGATTCAGCATATTAAAGAACCCCAAGAGTTCAAGAATAAAACCCCATTGAAATTGGTCAAGAAATAAGCAATTTATACAAAGTATCTTCTTTTGCACAATACTGTGCAATTGAATATTTCTTGCAATTGCGCAATACTGTGCAATTGAATATTTCTTGCTATTGCGCAATTCTGTACAATTGACAATTTCTTGCTATTGCGCAATATTGTGCTATTGGATATTTCTTGCTATTGCGCAATACTGTGCAATTGAAGATTTCTTGCTATTGCGCAATACTGTGCATTTGAAAATTTCTTGCTATTGCACAATACTTATTATATAATAATTTACACATCCTGTTTGGTGTGTATCTCCTGCCATATCATTATTATTTGCTTTTAAATATAAATCAGAAATAACCAACTTAAAATGGAAAATTTTAAAGAAAAAAGGAAAAAAGAAAGAAAAAAATCCCCCAAATTTTTGAACCCCTTATGATTCATCACCCCAAACTCAATCCCAGCCTTCCTTTGAGGTATGGTACCTTGCAGTACAATTTCAGAGAGATCCATACACTTGAACACAAGTTATTGTCTGGAAACTAGAAAATGCTTATTTTGGCCCCTTTTGGCCCCTAATTCCTAAACGTTTCAGGCAATTACCCCAAACTCAATTCCAGCTTTCCTTTGTGATATGGAACCTTGTAGTACAATTTCAGAAAGATCCATACACTTACACACAAGTTATTGTCATGAAACTAGAAAATGCTTGTTTTTGCCCTTTTTGGCCCCTAATTCCTAAAATTTTGAGGCAATTACCCCAAACTCAATTCCAGCTTTCCTTTGTGATATGGAACCTTGTAGTACAATTTCAGAAAGATCCATACACTTGCACACAAGTTATTGTCATGAAACTAGAAAATGCTTGTTTTTGCCCTTTTTGGCCTCTAATTCCTAAAATTTGGAGGCAATTACCCCAAAATCAATCCCAGCATTCCCTTTGTGATATGGAACCTTGTGGTACAATGTCAGAGAGATCCATACACTAACACACAAGTTATGTCTGGAAGTTACAAAATGCTTATTTTGGCCCCTTTTGGCCCCTAATTCCTTAACTGTTGGTACCATAACCCCCAAAATCAATCCCAACCTTCCTTTTGTGATATTGAACCTTATGGTAAAATTTCATAGAGATCCATTCACTTAAACTAAAGTTAGAGTGCGAAAACCAATGCGTCTTCGGACGACGACGACGACGCCGGACGACGACGAGGACGACGACGAGGACGACGACGACGACGACGCCAACGTCATACCAATATACGACCACAAAAATTTTTTTGCGGTCGTATAAAAATTGCACTGTATACTGTACTTTTTTTCTTCCAAGCTATTTTTTTTTACCTTAGGCTTAAGCATAGGAACTTGCGTTATGTTGTCTCCAGCAGGAGTCATTGGCATTTCAACAAGAAACATATCTCTTTCCCACTCTCTGGTATCTTCAAAGTCATTATCCTTTAACAAAAAAATTATCCAAATTACTCGAAAATTGCCTTTGCATCATGGAAATCTATAGTAGTCTATAAAAAATGTCAAACTTCCAAACAAATTTTTATAGAAATCTATTGATCTGTCTTGAAAGAATAGCATTTACAAGGAACATGCAGATGTCTATTGTATTGTTCTATAATACCACATCTTCTGAAGTGATGTCCAAGGAGAATTACATTTTTTTAATAAGTTCTATAAATGCAATACATAAAATCACAAACTATTAAGTTGTAACATTCCACAGAATTGCCCAAAGGTCTATCATCAACATCATAACTGTGAATAATTTCATCATTAGCCTGGGAATTAATTACTGGTATGTCTGCTGGTTGACCGTCAACACTGTCATCTTTTAACTGTATCAAATTATAACAGTAAGAAGACTAGTTTAATAGTTTAAGGTCCAACCTTCCTATTAATCACTTTAGAAAGATAAATTGAGTTTTGAGTCAGTTATCGTGAACAAAAATCATAGAAACTATGTTTACAGTAGACACTGTTTGTCAAAAAAAAAAAAAAAACAAAGTTCATGTATAACAAGCATAATGTGATTGCATGACAATACATAGTCCCCTACTGGTTAAAAAATCATTATAAAGGAACATAATTCTAACTTGATCTATGACTTGTCATGGTGTATACAATTTAACTAAAAAAAGGAAAAAAAACAAAATGTAATTTATCATTAATTAGTCAGGGATATAACTCTATAGGGTTATTACAGAAAATATCTTACATGTGTTATTACAGATATTTTTATGAGTTGTCTACTCTTTAATCCTTACATTTTCTAAATCTGTAATAACATATGTTTGTTATTTGTAAAATAAATCATCAACATTTTAAATTTTAGTGGACTCTAGGGAACTCTTGAAACTTTGCGCAGAAACTAAATGCATAGCCTTGATAACTAATTTTTGAATTAGATTAATACATTTATCATTAACCATGGTAAATCAATGAGACGAGGCTTTTAAGTGATAATCTTAGCTGTAATAACAAGGCTTAGTTATTAAAGGCATGTTACTTATTATATGAGGCACTTGGGAATTACTGGGAAGCTTGCACAGAACCTCATTACATGCTCTGATCATTATTTCTTACAATGAATTAAAATATATTGTAATTAAACATGATGTATGTCTTAGCAAATGCTTTGGAGTGATAAAGAGAAGCTGTAATAACACCCTTTAGTTATTACAGGCATATTTTTTCTGTAATAACATAGGTGTACTATGCATGATTGGCAAAATATGAACTGCTATATCTTTCTATAGTTAAGTATACATAAAGACAACAGTAATATCAATAAAACTTGTATACATTTTAACAAAACTAATGATGTATATTGTCCCTTTGAAACATGTAACATATGTTATCACAGGTCTTTGATTTTTAAGTCCACAATAACAAATGTATGTTATTTTTCTCTAATAACCCTATAGAGTTATATCCTTGACTGTTAATACAATAGATATAAGATGTGGTATGAGTGCCAATGAGACAACTCTCCATCCAAGTCACAATTTTTAAAAGTTAACCATTAAAGTCTTTTAAAAATTGTTTAACCAGATGCTCCGCAGGGCACAGCTTTATACGACCGCAGAGGTCGAACCCTGAACAGTTGGGGAAAGTATGGACACAACATTCAAGATTGATACAGCTCTGAATTTGGATTGTGATTAAATAGTTGACACAACATAGGTTTCTGACACAAAATGAATGTGGTCTAATGAACTTAAAAAATTTAAATTTACCTATTATGGTCCAATATCCAAAATCTAAATACATGGCCATGGATTGATTCAGCATATCAAAGAATCCCAAGAATTCAATTTTTGATGAAATCAAACAAAGTTTAATTTTGGATCCCAATTTGTACCAACTTGAAAACTGGGCCCATAATCAAAAATCTAAATACAGATTTAGTATCAGCATATCAATGAACCCCAAGAATTCAATTTTTGTTAAAATCAAAGTTTTATTTTGGACCCTTTGGACCATAATGCAGACCAATTTGAAAACGGGACCCAAATTAAAAATCTAAATACACGGTTAGATTCGGCATATCAAAGAACCTCAATAATTCAATTTTTGATGAAATCAAACAAAGTTTAATTTTGGACCCTTTGGACCTCATGTGGACCAATTTAAGAACGGGGACCAAATTCCAAAAACTTAATACACGGTTAGATTCAGCATATTTAAGAACCCCAAGAATTCAAGAATAAATCCCCATTGAAATTGGTCAAGAAATAAGCAATTTATACAAAGTATTAGAAAAGTTCAAGTATTGTTTTTGACCCCTTTTTGGCCCCTAATTCTTAAACAGTTTGGGCCATAACCCCCAAAATCAATCCCAACCTTCCTTTTTTGGAATGGAACCTCGTGGTACAATTTCAGAAAGATCCATAACCTTACACACAAGTTATTGTCTCGAAACTAGAAAAATATTTATTTTGACCCCTTTTGGGCCCCTTGTTCCTAAACTGTTGGGACCAAAACCCCCAAAATCAATCCCAACCTTCTTTTAGTGGTTATAAACCTTATGTTAAAATCTTATTGATTTCTATTTACTTATACTAAAGTTATTATCCGGAAACCATCCGTCTTTGGACGAAGCTGACGAAGATGACGCCGCCGCCGCCGACGACAACATGATATCAATATACGACCAAAAAATTTTTAATTTTTGCGGTCGTATAAAAAAGGAGTTATTTCCCTTTGAACATAAATCTAGTAATTAATAAGTATTTCATCAAAAATTTAATTCTAGGGAAAGGGCTTCAACTGAACAAGAAGAAAAGCTGAAATCATGAAAATTGAATTTGACCTGTTACTTGTAATACACCAAAATTATCAAATCAATATCTTCAAGCATGAAGAAAAATTCTGGAAAACTGATTTGGCAGATTGAGGGATGGACATTGACTTTGTCAGTAGGGGACTAATAATGAGTAATGTAAATGAAATGAATTTTACATGCTTTTTAATTTATTCTCCAAAAAACATATTTATTCTTACCAGAGCTTGACGAAGAAAATCACTTTGATTATGTGTATCAGGTTGAAATGAGTCTTCTACCATAAAATAAACCTTTTGTCTGAAATACATGTGAAGCATCATTCAGTTTCCTTCATAATTTTTAAAGTTCAAATAATAAATAAAGCTATTGTTAAAAGATGTTAAAATGTTTTCCACATAAAAATAAAAAATTGATAAAAGTATTTCTCTACCATTGTCTACCATAAGTTATAATAGTATTTTAAAATTGTAATTTTTACATACTTAGGACCAAATGTCATATCTGTCTGACAGGCAGCTTCACATTTTCCTGGGTTAATATGAACATCAAAAAGTTTCATTCTGGCAGCATGTGTTTGACATGATTTAGCAGAAAAAGAAACAAACTCTGAGTAAGTTGCAAACATAACAGACCAGTTTGTCAGGGTGTAATAGGATTACTCAAAATTAACAATAATAGCAATGTAAAATTTTGCAGAACTATAGTATTAAGGAGTTCTGATTCTCAAATCTGTTGAAAAAAGTATAACCATTTTTTTTTATGAAGAAATTCATACCTTGATATTGTATACTGTGTCTTTATGTTGTTATGTTACACTATTGCTTTAAGTAAGGGTGAAGGTTGGTACCTAAACGTTTAAACCCATTTTCTTTTTATACCCTTTTAATAAGTCAGGAACTTGATGTTCAGTAGGTGTCATTTGTTGATGTGGCTCATAAATGTATCTCATTTGTTGTTTTTTTTTTTAATATAGATTGGACCTTTGGTTTTCCTGTTTGAATGGTTTAACAGTAGTCATCTTTATGTTTCTATTAGACAAATTAAGATGACCAATAAAAGATAAGTTTTACAAATGACACAATAACAATATTGTACCTGCTCTTTGGTTTGAAAACACATCACTTAACCGTGAAGACACTTTCCTCCAATCTGGTGCCGTGTTATGGTATTGCTTGTCCAAAATATCTTTCAGATATGCAGTTTCATCTTCACTCCATTTTACCTTCACGGATACTGATTGCTAGATAGAAATAGAAAACATATTGTCATTGATGCAGATATGGTAAATGCATGATAAGTTACTGGTGGTGTATGCCAAAAAAAAAGAAGAAAGCCTGGCACATGCATGACACATACATATTATATTGTTTACAATTGATACTGAAGTAAATGTGAAAATACATCTTTTAGCTTACCAAAATCATTAAAAATTTTATTGTGTTATTAAATAATTGATTTATAACACGAATACCCTATACATCATTGCAAATTTTGTACATATAGACCAATGGACAATTAAGGATGTTTGTTCCTCCTTTAATATGTTTTAGTGATGAAGTGGTAGGCATGTGTACTTAAACTTGTGTTCTCTTTAAATGTTCAATTGTTGTAACACATATTTGGAGGGTCTCAGGGAGTATGAAGCATGAGTATGTTGCATAAAATGCTGTATGTTTGTTTGTTCTACATTGGCTAGAGGTATAGGGGAAGTTTTGAGATCTCACGAAACATGTTTGCGCTTGTCCCCAGTCAGGAGCATTTGGCCTTGTCTTGTATGATTTAAAATTTTAGTTCCTTTATATATTTCTGAGTTTTGTAAGTTGGCTTTTTTCCCTGAACAAGTACACATTTTTGTTTAGTGGCCAGCTGCAGCACGCTGTTTTC
Organism: Mytilus coruscus; assembly: GCA_017311375.1. NCBI lineage: Eukaryota > Metazoa > Mollusca > Bivalvia > Mytilida > Mytilidae > Mytilus > Mytilus coruscus. The sequence continues at coordinate 13,429,627 of CM029604.1, forward strand.
TGCTATTTGGTCGGGTTGTTGTCTCTTTGACAAATTTCCCAATTTCCATTCTCAATTTTATAAAAATAAAATATATATATTGTAAATTTACTTTCTGCTTTTTCACTGGTATGTTAGAATCTTCTTGTTCTTTAGCATCACCGTCCCTTAATCTTTTCTGAGGAAAATCCTGTAAATCAGTTTAATGAATTAACATTGCTATTGAACATATTGACATTTTCTTCATATATACTGTAAAATTAGGAAATATTATGTGCATTTATTATTGCTATTTTGTCTTTTAACACATTAAAAAAATGCAATGTTATTTTTTGTGATATTTAGATATTCTGCTTCATTCATATCAACTGTGAGTTAAGACCAAATGAATTATAATGACATCTTGTAAGGCTTTGCTTTGCCAGGAACCAGATATTCAATAGTTGGCGTCTTTCATAAGTGTTTCTCGTTTTTTATATAGATTAAACCGTTGGTTTCCCAGTTTGCATGGGTTTACACTAATTAATTAAAGGGCCCTATAAATACAGCTTGCTGTCCAGTATGAGCCAATGCTCCTGTGTTGAAGACCGTACTTTGACCTGTGATGGTTTTTCTTTTACAAATTGTGACTTGGATGGAGAGTTGTCTCATTGGAACTCATACCACATCTTATATATCTTTTTATGATGTACAGCATCACAACAAAAATAATAAAATAGCCTTATGCATATACATATGTATACAAATGTAACTGGTGATCAGATAAGAATAAAATGTTAACCGTTCTACATGTGCATTTAATGCATTTATGAAGACTGCAAACGCACTTAATACATGTAATAGATTCAAATATATGTTCTATCCATGATATAGAGTGGACCATATCAAATGAAACGCAGGTGTTTGTTTAATTTGCATTCTTCTGCCTATATTGCCTTTTATTGGGGAAAAAATGCAAATCAAATGTATGCACAATTTTGTCTACAACTACATTATACATAACTACATCTATAGTAAATTTTCAGAAGCAAAAGTGATCATATGTGTAAACTGCCTCTGATGAAAAGCTTGTCCTCGTGTTTTTCATTTGTGAGTATAATATGGACATTTCCCACATATAATTTTGCTTCAAAACTTCAACACTTATATTGTAGCTGTCTCGTAGTTATTATTAGACTATTACGATGATTCAGCCAAACAATTTTGAATTTGTTCTGCGTTATATCTTGTCTGATACTTATTTATGAAGTCTACAGTGGCATGATTTATAGGATAGTGGTCAGCGCTGACAGTAAAACCTAGTCGGACCTACATAACAAGTCCTTGTTGCACTACAAAAGTCAATAAAATGCTCCGCAGGGCGCAGCTTGATACGACCGCAGAGGTCGAACCCTGAACAGTTGGGGCAAGTATGGACACAACATTCAAGCTTGATACAGCTCTGAATTTGGATTGTGATTAAATATTTGACACAGCATAGGTTTCTGACACAGAATGAATGTGGTCTAAGAACTTAAAAATTTTAAATTGGACATTCACCTATTATGGTCCAATATCCAAAATCTAAATACATGGTTAGATTCAGCATATCAAAGAACCCCAAGAAATTAATTTTTGATGAAATCAAACAAAGTTTAATTTTGGACCCTTTTGACCTCAATGTGGACAACGTTGATAACGGGGCCCAAAAATCAAAAATCTAAATACATGGTTAGATTCAGCATATCAAAGAACCCCAAGAAATTAATTTTTGATGAAATCAAACAAAGTTTAATTTTGGACCCTTTTGACCTCAATGTGGACAAAGTTGATAACGGGGCCCAAAAATCAAAAATCTAAATACATGGTTAGATTCAGCATATCAAAGAACCCTTATATTCAATTTTTGTTGAAATCAAACAAAGTTTAATTTTGGACCCCGATTTGGACCAACTTGAAAACTGGGTCCATAATCAAAAATCTAAATACATGTTTAGATTCAGCATATCATTGAACCCTAAGAATTCAATTTTTGTTAAAATCAAACTAAGTTTAATTTTGGACCCTTTGGACCTTAATGTAGACCAATTTGAAAACGGGACCAAAAATTAAGAATCTAAATACATGGTTAATTTCAGCATATCAAAGAACCCCATATATTCAATTTTTGTTGAAATCAAACCAAGTTTAATTTGGGACCCCGATTTGGACCAACTTGAAAACTGGGCCCATAATCAAAAATCTAAATACATGTTTAGATTCAGCATATCAAAGAACCCTAAGAATTCAATTTTTGTTAAAATCAAACTAAGTTTAATTTTGGACCCTTTGGACCTTAATGTAGACCAATTTGAAAACGGGACCAAAAATTAAGAATCTAAATACATGGTTAGATTCAGCATATCAAAGAACCCCATATATTCAATTTTTGTTGAAATCAAACAAAGTTTAATTCTGGACCCGATTTGGACCAACTTGAAAACTGGGCCCATAATCAAAAATCTAAATACATGTTTAGATTCAGCATATCAAAGAACCCTAAGAATTCAATTTTGTTAAAATCAAACTAAGTTTAATTTTGGACCCTTTGGACCTTAATGTAGACCAATTTGAAAACGGGACCAAAAATTAAGAATCTAAATACATGGTTAGATTCAGCATATCAAAGAACCCCATATATTCAATTTTGTTGAAATCAAACAAAGTTTAATTTTGGACCCGATTTGGACCAACTTGAAAACTGGGCCCATAATCAAAAATCTAAATACATGTTTAAATTCAGCATATCAAAGAACCCTAAGAATTCAATTTTGTTAAAATCAAACTAAGTTTAATTTTGGACCCTTTGAACCTTAATGTAGACCAATTTGAAAACAGGACCAAAATTAAGAATCTAAATACACGGTTAGATTCGCATATCAAAGAATCCCAATAATTCAATTTTGATGAAATCAAACAAAGTTTAATTTTGGACCCTTTGGACCTCAATGTGGACCAATTTAAAACGGGCCCAAAATCCAAAAACTTAATACACGGTTAGATTCAGCATATTAAAGAACCCCAAGAATTCAAGAATAAAACCCCATTGAAATTGGTCAAGAAATAAGCAATTTATACAAAGTATCTTCTTTTGCACAATACTGTGCAATTGAATATTTCTTGCAATTGCGCTATACTGTGCAATTGAATATTTCTTGCTATTGCGCAATACTGTACAATTGACAATTTCTTGCTATTGGATATTTCTTGCTATTGCGCAATACTGTGCAATTGAAGATTTCTTGCTATTGCGCAATACTGTGCAATTGAAAATTTCTTGCTATTGCACAACACTTATTATATAATAATTTACACATCCTGTTTGGTGTGTATCTCCTGCCATATCATTATTATTTGCTTTTAAATATAAATCAGAAATAACCAACTTAAAATGGAAAATTTTAAAGAAAAAAAAAAAGGAAAAAAGGAAAAAAAAAATCCCCCAATTTTTTGAACCCCCTTATGATTCATCACCCCCAAACTCAATCCCAGCCTTCCCTTTGAGGTATGGTACCTTGCAGTACAATTTCAGAGAGATCCATACACTTGAACACGAGTTATTGTCTGGAAACTAGAAAAATGCTTATTTTTGGCCCCTATTTTCTTAACGTTTAAGGCAATTACCCCCAAACTCAATTCCAGCTTTCCCTTTGTGATATGGAACCTTATAGTACAATTTCAGAAAGATCCATACACTTACACACAAGTTATTGTCCTGAAACTAGAAAATGATTATTTTTGCCCTTTTTGGCCCCTAATTCCTAAAATTTTGAGGCAATTACCCCAAAATCAATCCCAGCATTCCCTTTGTGATATGGAACCTTGTGGTACAATGTCAGAGATCCATACACTTAAACACAAGTTATTGTCTGGAAGTTACAAAATGCTTACTTTTGGCCCTTTTGGCCCCTAATTCCTTAACTGTTGGTACCATAACCCCCAAAATCAATCCCAACCTTCCTTTTGTGGTATTGAACCTTATGGTAAAATTTCCTAGAGATCCATTCATTTTAACTAAAGTTAGAGTGCGAAAACTAATGTGTCTTCGGACGACGACGACGACGCCGACGACGACGACGACGACGCCAACGTCATACCAATATACGACCACAAAATTTTTTTGCGGTCGTATAAAAAGTCTGAAAAGACCAGTTTTTGTCTGAATTTGCATGAATTTTTACTCGACATTCTTAATTTGTCTGAATAATTTTTAAAAATTCTTGACATAGTATGAATTTGTCTAATAAGGTTCTTGATTTTTCTTGACAAGTGTCTTGACAGTATGGACATTGTCTTAAAATTTCTCGACACTTCCTGTATCATCTGATAAGAGTCTGGATTAGTCTCGACCAATTCTTGACTGTCTTAAATTTGTCTCGATCTGTCTTGACATATTCTTGACATTCTTAATAATGTCTGAATATGTCTCGACATATTCTTGACATTCTAAATAATGTCTGAATATGTCTCGACACATTCTTGACAGTCTTAAATATGTCTTGACACTATCTCAACAGTATAAATTTCGCCTGAAATGTGAACAGACTTATTCTGCACTGTTTATGACATTCTACTGCTGTTATATACTCCTTTTTATTATGGCTAAACTAAACTTTGAAGAATCAAGGATTAATTTGGTATAGTAAGTTACCCTTTTGGTGCAACTAAGTTGGAATACCCTGAATAATCCCCATGTAGTTTAATTTTGATTTATTTTATTAAACATTTAAGTAATTGTTTTCACTTGGAATATAAGTCAAGGTATTGACAAACAGCATTTAGATTTTGCCGTTCATAAAACTGCCAGTCAAATTTGCTTTACTAAAATAGGTGTCTTGTATCTCTTTTGGACCCCACAATTCATCTTTTGGGTTTGTGTGGCTAAAAAGAGGGGGTTTCGTTTAGGTCAAAGAATTTGTTCCCATCTTGATTCAAAACCTTATTCATTTTTAGAACAACCCAAAACATTTTTATTCAAATTTGAGTGTTGAATTTTATAATTTTTATCAAAATAAATATTTGTGATAACTCCTTCCTGAAAAGAAAAATATGTTTAGATCTATATTATGCATGTCTGTTTGAGAACCATTTCATAAGACCGATGATTTCTATAGAAATCATTGATAGGACCCATTATAAATACATTTTTTTATTATTCCTGGAGCAGATAATAATTTTCTTTTAATCTTTGGGAATTATTCAATTTGTTTTATGTTAAAATAATTAACTTCATAATTTTGATGAAGAAAATCCATTTCAATTCAATTTTTTCATAAGAATGATGATTTTCATTTTCATCTATCAACAAACTTTTAAATTGTAGTGGCATGGTCGGTCAACTGATAAGTTGTATGGCTGATTACAGGTAAAGCAATAACTTCTATTTGACAGTTGCGTGTACTCTGGGGTGTGGAATACCTTAATTTTATGGGGAACATCCTGTCCATGTGTAATACTTAATATATTCCAACAGATGACATTACACAAATTTTTCTTCTGTTAAATGAATGATTTGTATATCATCATAATTTGCTATTTATATAAACCACATTTTGGTATAATAATTATTTACCATATCAACATTGAATATTATGAATGTAGAATGAAATATGTCTACAGTATGATTGGTTTGAATCATTTAATTTATAAGATTTAGGAATCAAAATTTGTAATTATTTAAAAATACCCGCATTGAAATTGTTTTATATCAACACACCGCCATTTGAATCATTTTATACTTTAGATTTCATAGCCATATTTGCATTTGTAAAAATATTTATATACCCAAATTTTCAGTTATTTTACATGCCCAACTTTTATTTTTGTTGTAAAGAAGTGTAACTTGAAACAACAGTATATCATATAAAGAGAAATAAAGATTAAAGTTATATCATGAATATTGGTCATGATTTGTAAAACTCAGAACTGTCAAGTAAATTTAAGACACGATTCAAAATGTTCAGAATATGTCAAGCCATACTGAGAAAAAATAAGAATGTCGAGAATATGTCGAGAAATTTCAAGACAGTATTCAAATGTCAAGAATTTGTCAAGAAATTTTAAGACCATATTCAGAATGTCGAGAATATGTCGAGTAAATTTCATACAAATTTAATATAAATGAGAATTTGTCAAGAAAAATTAAGACACAAGTCATACTTTTGGAGAATGTCGAGTAAAAGTTCATGCAAATTAAGACAAAAACTGGTCTTTTCAGACTTTTAGACTTTTGTAGTGTTGTATCCCGGATAAGACAAGTTGGATGTGCTTGGATTAAATCGTTTGCACATTTTTCGTCTGTGTCCCGATTTGAATAAGTAATGCCTTAAATTAAAGTAAATACTTTTTTGCAGAAATGTGCAAAGTCATTTTCTTATTTTCTGTCTTTAAAGTCCAAATTTTTGAACTTTTGCATTTTGAAATTTTAAAAATAGTACCGGGACCTCTAGTCCAAATAATTATGACGTCTTGAAAGGCTATTACATTTTTTTCTTTGACGCCTTACATCGACGTCATAACGCCGAACTCGTATTTTCAGTTGGACTTTGAGAGGGAATTGACTGCTTTATTGAAACGTTTAGCTGATTTCTCCTTAAGATGCTTCATTTTAGGAGTATAAAATATATTTTTGAACCAAACTCCGTAAAATTTGATGGACCTGAATTTCCGGATAATATCAAACAAAGGTTCCGGAAATTCGGGTCTGTCAAATTTACCGAGTTTGGTGCAAAATTTATTTTATTCTCTCTAAAAGAAATCAGATAAACGTTTAAAAAAAAGCAGTAGAAAATCGTCCGCCTCGGATGGAATTGTAACTTATTTTATTATTACTGTAGGGATTTATTGGAAATATTTTGCACAAACAAACACATAAAAGGTAAGAGATTTTATATATGCAAAAATTTTTAGCCTTCAATGAAAATTTTATGGCTAAATTGGGTCTCAAAGTTGAGAGCAAAATATGCTCTCAAAGTCCAACCGAAAATGGTGGCTTCAGCATTATGACGTCGCAGGAAGGCGTCAAAGCAAAAATTTAAAATAGCCTTCCAAGACGTCATAATTATTTGGACTACGGGACCTCGTGAGAGAGTATGGCTAATAGCCAATACCTGGAACGTAGTACCGGGACCTCGTGAGAGAGTATGGCTAATAGCCAATACCCGGAACGTAGTACCGGGAACCAGGATAGTTTGTCAGCAGCCCAACGTAAACTTGAAGTAGCTCTCGTGCAATGGACATCCTTTGACGACAGTTATGGTCAGGTTGAACACTGGCTAAGAGATATGGAGTCACATTTATAGAAGGACAATTACCATTACGGTCAACTCTTGAGGAGAAAAAGACACAGTCCAGTACAGAACTAAAAGGTTGTGTATCATTCGAATTCTAATAAAAAAACTTCAAATAAATGCAATGGTTTAATTTTATATGAATGCTCAATATGTCGAAAGTTTTGATCTTAGTTATTTTTTTAAGCAATGAAATATCATTTTAGAAAACAGTGTTATTATGTGTTATAATTAGGGATGTCAAAAGATCTGAAATTTAATACTCGGATACTCGGTCATGATACTCGAGTACTTGCGAGTACTCGGATGAATCTTAAGTACTCGGATGAATCTTAAAGACCGGGGCTAGGGTATAAAAGGGAGACAATCTATGAAAATATGGATATATTCAAATTTAAGGCAGGGTTTAGGTCTATGGAACATTTTTTAATATTTCTTATTCATTACTTTCTTTTTTTACTATAAAAAATGTACAGAGGTGGGAACATAAACAAGAATTTTTTAGAGCCAAATAGTTTGAAAAAATTCCAATTAATAATTAAAACATTTTAAAATGAAATTCTGAGGTGCAAGTATTTTCAAATTCAAATCTTGTGATTGACAGATGGGGAGGAAATACCCATGGCAACAGCTTCTTGTTTATATTTACACAGGAAATAGTGTGCAACATGTGAATAAATTCATGTCTAGATTATACTTCATGCACTAATTTACTGATAATCCACTTCCCAATCAACATGGGAATAAGTATTATTATCCTAGTCAAGTATCAAGAAATCCACAGAATGGTCACTGATAAGTGTATTTTACACTACACGTATTATATAAAATCTCTATCAGTTCAAGTTTCAATTTCACAGATGAACCATGTAATACTATTCACTTTTTCAGTATTTTTAAGAATAAGATGTTTTATGAGGTCTGGATTTAAAACAAAACTAGGTAAATAAAGGATTATTAAGGTTCATCAAAAGGAATTGAAAAATATGGCGTGTTTAGGCAGCAACCATTTGATTTTCTGGGGGCTATGGATTTTTTTTCCGGACAAACTTTTTTTTTCGCCTTCGGCGAAAAACAATCTATTTTTTTGGCAACAAGTCGAAAACAATTTTTTTCTTTCAATTTTAGCATTACATATAGTGGCAGCTGAGGGTGAAACAAACAATTTTTTTCTCAGGGTCAAAAACAAATTATTTTTTCTCCAAAACTGAAACAAACTTTTTTCCAAAAATCCATAGCCCCCCCCCCCAGAAAATCAAATGGTTGCTGCCTTACACCACAAAATCTGCTATGAGTACAGACAAACTGATGCATCTAGGAAAGTTTTAAGGCATGGCAGGACCTAGATATATAAAAGTTATATGTAGTCTATGTTTCAGAAAATTAAAAACTTACCTGGATTTTGATGTGCATTTTTTTCCAGTCTGCAGAAGATAGCAAAATAAACTAACACACGAGTTTCATTTGAAACGGTCCACTCAGTTACACAGTTTAAATCACCTATTGTTTGCAGATGTCTATTGTCCATCTATTGTCCATTTAAATCAATACTACTCACAACATTGATTATATGAGGGGAGCTTCTCAAACCTCTTTCCCAACTTAGTTTATTTTGGCACCTTCTGCAGGAATGAAAAAAAAATGAATAGCCAAATCCAGAAAAGTTTATAATTTTCTGAAACATAAAATGCATTTAAAATTTAATTATCTAGTTCCTGCCATGCCTTAAAACTTTTCCAGGTACACAGGTTTGTCTGTACTCAGAGTAAAATTTGTGGTGCAAATACGGCCATATTAGCCAAAAGGTTATGATGAACCTTAATTGTAAAACTTATGACTTGGCAATTGTTATTCCCATAGGTGGCCCATGTATGGGATGTTATCAGGATTGGGGTGCCAGTTTCGCACAAGTTTCAAAACACAATTTGGCATAATATCTCGTTTATGCCAGATAAAATTTTTGAATTTTGGATCACGTGCCAAAGCTAGTAATTTTCTTTCCTGATATCTATCATCTCTCCAAACATCTCGATGGTACATCATTGTCCAAAAATATTTATATTTTTCCTTTCTCAAACTGTTATTTCTCCTGTGTCGTTGCTGACACTCCGTCTCCCACCACAATTGTCTGTTACTTTCATCAGTAATACATGGTTTACACAAACAGAAAGGACATTCATCACTATCTGCATTTTGCTGAATAACAAATCTGTTTTCAGCAGTTTCCTCATTTGCATTGTAATCATCATTTTCCAGAATTTCATCAGTTTTGGTTGTTTCAATGACACATGTTACTTGTTCATCATTCAATTCTTTCACATTCCAGTTATAGTATCCAAACAAACTTAAAATTGTTTCTTTCTGTTCTTCATTTACAAAAAGTGATAATTTTGTGCTCTCATTTGACATATTTGCAGAGATTACCACACTTCTACCTAGAAACTTGTGTAAAAACAACTTTCCCTCCAAAATTTTTATCTATGATTTATGGACAGTATCATGTTCTATCACATGGCATTGAGGAATTCCTAAGACCTTCTATTTGTTTTATTTATTTTGTGTGTAGAACAGCTGAGATTCCACAGACATAATAAAAATCAGAGTTTTATCTATAACTTTTATGTGAAGAAATTAATCAGCCAAATTAAAAGACAAATAAAAGGTGTTGTCATGCTGTGATCCCTGGTTAGTTATATGTATCATTTTACTTTTACTTTTGGTCAGTACAGGAAAAATTAATTAATTCTGTTAACTTCTTTTCTTAAAATAATTCATATCATTGATTTCTTCTTTTTATTTAAATAAAAGAGGAAAACTATTGAAAAAAAAAAATTTCAATAAGCAAGTTCAATCATTTCTACATGATTACAGAACTCCTGTTGATATCCTGTTGGTATTATGACAAAAGTATTAAGAAAGTGGATTAATTTTATTTAATTGTTATTTTCATTCTTTATATTTAATCTGGATATTTATCATGTAAAATGTGTACAGTAAGTTATTTTATTTATATACATTTCCTATCCATTTCAACATGTGTTATTGTTTACATTATCATCATCAGCTGTTTAATCCATTTCTTATCTATCTTAAGACCGCCCATATCCAAATAGGCTTAATTGCTGTAGGGGTGTAAAATTTTCTAGGTCATCCCTGGTCTATTGAAAAGTTAAGATTTTAGGTGGGATGCAGTGTTTGTGTATTACCTTTCATAAACATTTCAATGAAAGACTTGGCCTCTGTTTGTTTTTTTGTGTCAATTAAACAATGAATTACCGACTGCCGTTTCTAGAAATAACCAATCATAATAGAACTTATTGTGTTCATGAACCAAATTCCAATTAAATCAAAAATATTAATATTTGCATATAAAGTCCGACAAAGAAGATAATATATGTATATTCTGTTCCTGAGGAGTTGGTATTTTTTATAATACGACTTAATTTGTCAACAACAATATTGGACTTCAAATTACTTGCACTTTTTCGTGTTGCTCAGTCTTTTTCTGTGTTTTTTTTTACACTATCTTTTGTCTGATTTTCTGTTTTTTTTTTAGCCATGACTTTGTCAGTTTATTTTCGACTTTTGGGTTTGAATGTCACTCTCGTACTTTCGCCTATCTTTAAATTGTAAATTAAACAATTAGAGTTAAATTTCAAATACAGAGTAATTAAATTAATTCAAAACAGGGGCGGATCCAGCCATTTTTAAAAGGGGGGTTCCCAACCCAGGATAAAGGGGGGTTCCAACTATATGTCCCCATTCAAATGCATTGATCGTCAAGAAAAAAGGGGGGTTCCAACCCCGAACCCCCTCTGGATCCGCCACTGCAAAGTACATCTCATACCAATCACGTTTACATAGAAGTCTTGATTATCAAACAAATGTTAGTTTTTATGGCTTGTGATGAGTTAATTATTTATCCATAAAAGTGATGATTCGTGTACAAACACCGTTAAAATGTCTTTAGTCAGTTGCGTAGCAGTGGCGGATCCAGAGGGGGGGTTCCGGGGGTTGGAACCCCCCTTTTTTTTTGGACGATCAATGCATTTGAATGGGGACATATATTTGGAACCCCCCCTTTATCCTGGGTTGGGAACCCCCCTTTTAAAAATGCCTGGATCCGCCCCTGCGTAGGGTTCACCACAGGTCACTTTGATTTTGTTCTTGTTTAGAAATATGATCAGGTAAACAATTTCAGACGAAAGACTGTTTGACTTTTTATTTCTTTTTTACAAGTAGTGTACATGAAAACATTCCCTTGGAAATTTTTTTAACAGTTAGTGCTCATGAAAACATTCCATCGGAAGGAAAGGACGTTGCTGGTACTACTATATTAAAGAGTATCCCTATGATAAACATATTTATGTTGTTAATTGATTTTATTAAGTATGACAAAGGGGATACTAAAGTGAGTGGAAATGTGAAGAGAAATATCTCAAGATGTATTACAGCCAAATGAGTATCTGAGTACTAAAACTGTACTCGAGTACTCGGCCTTCCGATCGAGTACCCGAGTACTCGAGTACTTATTGCCATCCCTAGTTATAATAAGTTGAATGCATGAATTAAGAATGATTAAAGAATATTGTCATATTGCTAAGTATTTGATATTCATCTTTTTCTTACATTCATTAAATGATATTGTTAAAAAATATTCATATTTTACCAGCTTTTCATATTGTTATGGCTCATTTGTACTTTGAAATGCAAAATAGTAACATATATGTATATCATTGTTATGAAGGTAAATAAGTCACCAAACTTCTTATAAATGTCCCAGTCACATTTTCCCCATTAACTATATTTCTCAATATCTTCTGAAGAATTTTCAGAATTAACAAAAAATATCATTTATATGAAGATTTTTTATCACATATCTAACGGAGATGCTGTGGAATAATCTCCCTTTGAAAATCTAGTCAATTTAAATTTAAACTTCACTCATTATTTTATCTAGTCTAATCATATTATCAAAATATCATGAAAATTTTCATAATTTTATATTTTAAATTAAAATTTTAGCAAACATGCAAATCTTTTAGTGTCTATAAACTTTGTTTAGTGCTATATCTGTGTATTGTAATATATTGTATCTGTCAAATTCATGCCTTTTATCTTGAATAAATATATATAAATCATGATGACGCAAAATGAACTATTTCACTGTCAGAGAAAGGAATAACAAAGTGTATATTTAGATAAATTATATGGTAATGATTTGGTAGACGTTTCATCCAACTTACTGGATATTTAAGAGAAGATTTTGCCATTCTCATGGAGGAATTATACCTTCTTAAATGGACTTTTGAAAAGTATAGACTTATTAAAGAAATATTTAGTACTGGGTCTCAAATAAACCAGTACAGCTATCATTACTCCGCATTTTAATAAAGATAAAAACAAATCATTGCTCCACACTGTGAAATTACTTAGAGGAGCTGAAATAGCTCCTCACTCATTTACCGATTACTTTACTTTACTAAATTTATGTTTGGTTTCACTGTTCACATGTTAATTTATGTGGAACATTTAATAAAGTATTTGAACATCTGTATTTGGTCTCATTAATTGCCAGAGCTCAGTCACAGAGGAACGAACCATTAATCGACAAGAGGGAACGGTGACGCATAGCCACCCGACACTCCTGTTACACATATATAATAATGGCTGTTCCATGAAAACATACATTTGACAAAAAAACTTTGAAATTATTAATGTTACCCCATTTTGATAGTGCCTTCCCTCAGTAAAACATATGTTTAAATGAAACAGCCCATTCTGGTTTTCAAAGAACAAATGAGCAAAACTGCATGTTGATAAATGCATATATATTTTCTTTAATTATGAACTATGCTCATTTACACATGCTATTTTTAAGGAATCAAGTTAGAAGCATGTCTATTTGTTGTAAAGATTTTTAGTTTTACATTTGTTGTGGATTATAGGTTTTGCATCAAGATGTGTTATCATATCAGAGAGTTATTGAGAGTGTCAATGACAAGGCTGCTTATTCTCATTTCGCCTTAGCTGTCAAAATCATTATATTAAATAAATCCCAATTGGCCTTAGTACAAATGTTCAGGTAAAAAAGAATTAACTAAGGCGAAATGGGAACTTGTGTAAACAATGTAATTAAGTTATTTTTTGTTTTTATTGCAATTATTTGATATTTGTTATGATTTTAATGTCAAAATATGCCATGCATTACTTTTTAAAAGAAGATGTTTTTTTTGTGTCTTCTCGATTGTCCCACTTTTAGAATAAGTCTTTTATAGTTGCTCTTATTTTTTTAACTTTTAACTTATATGATATTTTTTGTAAATAAAGTCTTTGTTGTTGTTTGTAATTAGAGATGACATTCATTCCTTCCATTCATATGTTTAATTCCTCATAAATGAGATGAAATGAACATACGATTAGTGAATAACTATATGTAAACGTCATAATTACAAACAAAATATCAGTATAAGAGCAAAAATATAAAGTAAAAACACAACAGATAAATGACTGTTTATACAAGCAATCTTAAAAGTATTGATGCAGTGACCTATCATGTATTGGCATACATAATAGCTCTGTCTAAGAGATTGACTATATTCTGCTACACACTACATAACATGTGCATAACACAGCTTGAGAAACTGAACCCATTCATCTAGGTTTGAAAAAATTGTCAATGCAAGGTTTTCGACCGAGTAAAATTTGAAACAATATTTTGTCGTCATACATGCTTAATTCAAAGTAAAGCTTCACTGGATATTTGCCACTTAAAATGTCCCACCAGACTTCGCTGTGCATTAGTACTTGGGCAATTGCAAAAGCAAGAGTTTTTATGGCCCATAACAAAGTTGTCGGTGCCATATAGTTTACCCTTGTCCGTCATTCCGTCATTCCGCAACAAACCATTATACGGACTTTTTCTAAACTCCTTCAGATTTTGGGTATCGTTCCGACACATCTAGTTTTTTTTTGTTTTTTTTGTTAAAGTTTCAGTTATATATGTAAACAAGTCTGTGGGAAAACATGTTTTCTGTTCTATTAAACTTTTGTGTTGCATAATGTTAAGGATAATTGAATTATTTAGATTTTTCTAATTGCATAAAATTCATAAAATTGCAACTTTTATTAAATGAAACAAACAATATTTCAAGAGAAGCAACTTTCCTACTGACATGTTTTTATTCTAGATTTTTCATGGTTACTTTTATTAAATTAATATAAAAATAATATTTAAAGAGAAAAAAATCCCTAATTACATGTTGTTTAAATTGTTAAAAAAACACAGAGGTTTAATTTGTTTATTTAACATTTTTATCTAAATTCACATTTCGCCTTAGTTCAATTCCCATCTCGCCTTAGTATTTTTTTTACCTTTTTTACCTGGAATTCACAGTTAAGGCGAAATGGGAACACACCATTGAGGCTCGGCTCAATCACTCATACAGATTAGCAGTGATCCACATCTTACAAAGTTTGTTACTCAGGCTCGAACAAGATACCAGAAGCTCTGTACTTCTGCAAAGGTTAGTTTTAAGTAAATGTACATCTATGTTGCATTATATACTGATGAATCTGTTTACACTTGAAATAAACATAGATATATAATATGGAATTGTTCAAAATATACTTCAAAGCAATTCATATTTTGATCAAATTAGTGCAAGTGTTGCATAAATCAAATTATTGGTAAGTTTTCTCTATGGCTAAACAAAATGGTTGGGAAAGGGGGCGTGGAGTCCATGAAAAATAATTTATTTATGACTTGAATAAAAATGAATATGAAAGTATCTTGTAATTCTATAAAATTGTTAAATATTTTATGCATAGTAGATGAAAGATTTTCCAAAGTTGATAGAAGTGAGTTACTTGCAGAAATTTTCTCCGCATTCTTTAGCATCCAAATTTGAAATAATTGCTGCTTTCTTGTTAAGTAGACTGAGGTAGCAGTATAGAAAATAGAGAATGTTATTTTATTTGGCCTTGGAATATAAAATAGAGAATGTTATTTTATTTGGTCTTGGAATATAAAATAGAGAATGTTATTTTATTTGGTCTTGGAATATAAAATAGAGAATGTTATTTTATTTGCTCTTGGAATATAAAATAGAGAATGTTATTTTATTTGGTCTTGAAAATATAAAATAGAGAATATTATTCTATGTGGTCTTGGAACTAGTATGTGCATGAAATTGTTGTCCTTTGGATCCATAACAGAGAAAATTGTAAAATATTGGTTTATATATGACTATTAACACATTCCGTATATGTGTGATAGGAAAAATGCACCATCACTTTTCTTATAGATCTTTACATATTTTTACTATAGTTTTAATAGAAATGAGTTTTAATTTATTTATAAATAAAAGAATTTCACTGTCGTCATGTCACCCAAATATATAAGTTAATTTTAAAGAGATTATATAAAATACCAGAATTAGACAAAGAATTAAAATAATAGCTATTTTAATTCTTTGTCTAATTCTGGTATTTTATATAATCTCTTTAAAATTAACTTATATATTTGGGTGACATGACGACAGTGAAATTCTTTTATTTATAAATAAATTAAAACTCATTTCTATTAAAACTATAGTAAAAATATGTAAAAGAGGGGAGAAGACGCAAACGCCCACAAAGGAATCCATGTTTTGAATAGTTACCTTGAAAATTTTTCTTACAATTGACTTTCATGAGATAGATTATTACATATATATATATAACTTTTACGGTAGTAGTTTTTACAATTTTACATAGATATCTAAAACTTCATACATTGGTCACCTATCTATCTGTGAAACATTATATGAGGATGTTGGCATAACTGAACACTCTTACTATAAAATTCTTTCTTTGCTTTCTGTGTTATGTTTGTTAAATTTTATGAGCTAATGCTCATGTTACTTAGTGCTAAAAGAGGCATGCAACCTCTTACCCAACAAACATTTCACATTCTATCAATTTCCTTTTTCTTTGTTTTCTATAGGAGTTATAGGTCTTGCCAGGATTTTTATATGGTTGTGGATAATGATATGTGTGTCAGCTGACAAGGTGCACCAGATACAGCGTATCAATTATGGAGTATTGTTTGAGAGACAACCAAATTTACTTTCGGGTAATGAAAATTGGATTCACACTTTCAAGATTCCTCTTCCTAGCAAACAAACTGATGGAAACTTTGAACAATGTAATATTACACATCAGCATTGTTATATTTTAAACCAAGTCTTGTCACAACTATCTGCAATTAGAACTCAAGTATCATCAGATGTGAATCACACAGTCGAGGTGATTCATCAACTTATTCCACATATTAATATTGAAGACAAGTCCAATTCAGAATCTAGACTAAAGCGTGGATTATTTGATTTTATTGGTTCAATTTCAAAATCGCTATTTGGCACAGCAACTACTGAGGATGTAAATAGATTGGCAAAACATGTAAACATTTTAATCAGAAGAAACAATGAATTTGCAAAAGATATTACACATCATGATAAATTGTTATCATCATATATGTCGAAAACAAATAAGAGATTTGATAATATTATAGTTGGTATAAAAAACAATTACGAGGGTATTCAAAATATCACTAAAGAAACTGCAAAATTCATCTCACAATTTGAGAAAATAAGCATCAAATTGTCAAAATTTTTACTGAAACAAATGAATGAAAAAGCTGAAATAAATAAATACTTAGAAGAACTCAAAATAGCTGTACATGAATTAGTTAAAGGCAAATTGTCACCATTTTTAATTTCACCACAAAATCTCAAACATACCATTCAGCATATTCAATCTATCTTAAATAACAAATTCAAAGGTTTTTACTTAAATAATGTGAACCCATCATATTATTATTCACAAGCTAACATTTTATATACTAGACATCACAAAATTTATTCATTAGCATCAAATTTCCGATTACTACATTTGTGAATCCACTCACTTTATACAAAATAAATTCATACCCAGTACCTATAAATACAAGCAGCAATCATGCAACTCAATTATTAGATCTGCCACAGTACTTAGTAATCACATCCGACAACAGACAGTATGCAGAATTATCAGATGAATTTGTAAAACATGTTCAGGAATAGACACACTATATTGCACACAAACTTTTCCTTTACTTTCATCTGTTTCACCAAGTTGTTCATTTGCATTACTTTTCAATGACAAAGAAAGCGTACATTCAATTGCAATTTCCGATTCCTCACAAACATTATACAGCCAGCAGTCAAGGAAATAACGGACACAAGCTTACTTATATACAAAACAAAAACACTTGCTTTTGATTGTCCATCAGGTCATAAAATTGAAAAGGATGTTCCTTTTGTATTATACATGTTCCATGTCTATGTTCTGTAAAACAGATTCGTTATTTATACCTGCAAAAATAGGATTGTGCAATAACAATACAAATACAGTGACTATAGTACATCCAGTAAATTTAGCACTTATTCAACACTTTTCTCATCAGAAACTTATAATTCGATATTAGGGGACACAACTTTTACAGACCCAGCAGACATTACACTTCCCAACCTTCATTTTTATAACCATACATTTAACTCAGTCATTGCACAAGACAATAATTTACACTTAAGCCTAAAAAGAATAGCAAAAGCAGCAAAAGCAGACAGTAAAATATTTACCTCATTGTCAGAACCATTACTTGATGGTGAAATTGATATCGACGATTCCTGGCCATACACAAATGAGATGATCTCGCTAATATCTCTCGTGTTATCAATACTTTTGACGATTGCTTGCATTGTACTATTTAACAAAGTTCGTGCATTGACAACAACACTTATACTGTTACAAAAAGCTCCATCATCAGCTGCATTTGTGACTCCACAAACACCACCAACATTTCATTACATGCAATCACATATATCAACAACTCAAAATTATGAATCAATATTATCACCACAATTAAATCAATGGCCATCAATTGTGTTGGCAGCAATAACAATTATCTCATTTGTTGGAGTATTGCATTATTTATATAAACAAGTATGTACAAGGCATCACACAAAATCATACTTGAAATCAGCAATGGTTTAATATGCTTGACAATACCAGTTGTTAATTTACCTTTATGTCCATCAGATTGGGACATTGCAACACCAAATAGCATAACAAACATGAGAATATCTGGTACTTTTTATACAAAACTACATGTTGAAATGTCAGGCTTAAGCATAGTCAATGTTCACACAAAACAACAAATCAAGGTACCTGACAATTTTACAGTCAATCCAATTAAAGCCAAAATGTTACGAAACATTTTTAAATCACCATTCACATCATACATTTTAGTTGTACACAACAATTTTTTCAAAGTTGTCTATTGATTGCCATAGTTGTGTGTATTGCCTCAATATATGAACACTGGTACGATACAATTCTTTCAAAGATATACCTCTTTATTCAAATTTTACATTGTATGACATAAAACATTTATTTGACTTGTATGCTTGTATGCTGAAAAAGGGCACAATATCCTATTGTTTTCATGTGACTTGTTGCAAATATGTATTTCAGAAGTGTATGTTGACTTGATCCCAGAGGGAAATTTTTAGATATTTGGATACTTTTTACTTTGATTTTAATGTTCTTTGAGGACAAAGAATCTTTAATGATGGGGATAATTGTGATAGGGAAAATGCACCATCACTTTTCTTATAGATCTTTTACATATTTTTACTATAGTTTTAATAGAAATGAGTTTTAATTTATTTATAAATAAAAGAATTTCACTGTCGTCATGTCACCCAAATATATAAGTTAATTTTAAAAGAGATTATATAAAATACCAGAATTAGACAAAGAATTAAAATAGCTATTATTTGCCATTTTCTACAAAAGATTTACAAAAGCTATAAATTAGAGTTTATTATATTATCTATTAGCGATAGCAAATATTATGTAACCTTTGACAATATGTTGGATTAGTATGTCCGGATTAAGACCACGCTATCGTAGATTTTAGCTCTTAGGTGACATGGGGCCAGTGACAGGGTTTATGAGATATTTTCCTTTGTGTACATAATTATTTTACCTAATTGGGCCTCACCTGGGAATGAAACAAAACTTGTATTTTATGAAATTGTGGTCACTTGAACATTGACCAGCAATTAATAAAGATCTATTATTTTACAAAGAATTGGTTTTTCATTCCAGGTGAGTGTAACTTTAAGTTTTATAAGTTGATATTTTTAAATGAATATTTTCATGTTTTATGCATTGATATTTTAAATGATAATTCTCTAGATGTTAAGATATTATAAACTAAAAAGGGTATAGTTGCAGCCGTAACAGCTTATTGAAGTTAAAAGTATTTTTACATTTACAGAATTTTCTAATGTAAATAGTCATGTTTTAGAGACTAAGTCTTTATGTTTCCTATTATTGAATTTAGCATTTTATCCTTCTTTTAAATAATTAGATAATTACAATGTTTAAATAACGCGACTTACTTTGTCACATATTTTGATATTTCGTAATGTTTAAGTATTTGAAAGAAAAGACTTACTATTTTAGTCATTTGCTTTATCGTGTAAATATTATTTAGTGTTGGTATTTTTATTGAGTTATTTAGTAGTTAATTTGAATCTGATCATAAAGCGCAAGTAGTTATGGTACGTTTCATTCCATTTTTTATGTTGAAAAACAGAGCGGTATTAAGCTGTATTTAACAGAGTTATCTCCACTTTTAAGAATAAAATAAACACAGCGTCAAATGCAAAATATATAAGAATGTGCATTTTATACACTATGAAGGCTAAAAGGTAACAACCAGAGTTGTGTGTATTGTTTTAGTAATTTAGACAGTTAAAGTATGCGTTTGAATCATGTATAAATGTTTGTTTTAAAGTCAGAACTAAAAATGAAAATAAAGCGCAGTTCTCTCCTTGTAGCCATATACATTTTTATTGTTCAGATTCCATTGTTATATATAATTATAATGTTTTGTACTCTTGTTTAAAGTTATAATGTTCTGTTTACACATCATTTATTTAACTTACTTTTAAAGTGAATAATTTGGTTACCATAGCAACACTTTATCAAAATTCAAAAAGAGGCCCTTGTCTCACTCATGTTGACATTATTTGGCATCAGCACATTAATTTAATTGAGCTAGTTAGCTCCCCCATTTTATCTTTATTGTTTTATAATGCGAATATATATGTTCCATCTTTATATTATTATGCATTCAGTTTAAATGGTTAATCTTATTTCAATTATATATGTATGAACTTATTATGTATTGTTTATCATGTATGCACTTGAACATTGACCAGCAATTAATAAAGATCTATTATTTTACAAAGAATTGGTTTTTCATTCCAGCTATTATAGTCATATATCAGCAAATAAACCAAAAAGAACTATTCCAAGTTTACAAATGCATGGGTGTGTGTGTGTAGGGATTCAATTTCAACTTATAACCGCCATTTGTTTACAGAGCATTTTTGATAGTAGGTTTAGGCCAAAGTTGATGTAAAGCTATTGGATAAAATAAATGCACAAAGTCATCCTATTTTGACTGTATTTACAATATGTGCAGACTCTGGAGCCTACCGGGGTATAATCAATTAACATTTAAAAATAGATTTTTTTATCTAGCTTTATAAGGCTTTTAAAATAGATTCATTTAAGAAACAAATTGTGGCATTTTTGATATATGTAATTTATAATTTAGTTGAAACTCACGGCCATATTGTGCCAAAATTGAACCTTGTTCTTTGGTTTCAACAGAACTTTGATGGAGCGTGTACAACAATATGAAGTGTTTGTTGCTGACCATCATCAGTACACTGATGCTTACAACAATTGTTACTTTTGTATCGAATGGTTGAATGGTATACGTGAGGAGCTCTCCATGTGTTCTGACGTGTCTGGAGATCGCCATACCATCCAGAACAGACTGGACAAAATACAGGTAGCTATTGCTATGTTTTGTTTAAAGACTATAATAACATTGCAGTTAGGCCACATCAATTTGTTAATTGTTTACTAGACGAAAAAGATAAGGGACTCCAGAATTTGCTTCCTGTTTGAATTTTTATTGAGCAAAATATTGATATTTTATTAATTTACTAAAAGATTGACTGGTTTTCAAATTCAAAATTATGGAAAAAGCTCAATGATTCAGGCATTTTGGTGACTGGATTGAGTTTGGTTAAATAAGTGTATTGTATCCAAAATTTTTGCAGAAAAATAAAAAAAAAAAGAAAAAATGATGTGGCTTCATTCTTCATTGTATATTATATTCATTAGAAATCTTCACATTTATAGGTCTATCTTTTATTTAAGAAAAATTTCTTTACTAAATTATTCTTCCTAGTCTTTTAGAACTTATGTATTCGAAGACAGATAAGGGAATTAATATTTATCAGAGCCTCACATTTTTTTTTCTTGAAAGGCCCCTTAAATCAAATCAAATCAAATCAAATATTTTTATTGTCATATAAACTTTACAGTTTGTGACCAACATATATTAACACAATAAACATATATACATACATATCAAACATACACAATAAAAAACAGCATCCAAATTTATAACAACAAACAAGCTGTTAAGAGTCCCCTGCCCTCAGTTCTAATGACTTTTTCAAGTAGGATCCTAACTTATTTGTTTGTAAAGGCGTTGATGGATTTAATAAATAATGATTTTTTTCTTCTTCAGTTAAATTATTAAAGTTATTATTTTCAAAACATATGTGTTGAAAAAAGGCATTTCTTAGAGTTTTATTATAATCACAATAGAGTAAAAAATGTTTCTCATCCTCTAGTATTTTACATTTATGACAAAGTCGTTCCTCTCTTGGGATTTTAAAATATCTCCCCTTTTCAATCAAGAGGGAGTGATCAATTATTCTAAATTTAGTGATTAATCTCCTTATCTGAAAATTAGATATATTTAAATAAGATTCAAGTTTGTAATCTTTTTAAGTTTTTATATAGATATTATTGATTTACTTTTATCATCAATGTTTTCAAATTTAGTTTCAATTAAATCTTCATATCTATTTTTATTTTCAACTTTAAATCGTTTTTATTTTATTTACATCTTTTATGTCCTTACAAGTAGAAAGAATATTAAGGTCAATATTAGTCTCTTCAACAATATTTTTTGCATATGTATACCATGAATAAGTTCCCGTCAAATCTAGAGACTGTGTTAGTGAAAAAGCTTCCTTTATCAATGGATTAATATTATTATTATATAGTCTAGCTAAATATAAAAGGGTTTGTGTTTTAATAAAACATTCTATAGGCAATCTCCCTAATTCAACTCTTGCTCCTAAATTGGATGCATTTTTTCTTATTCCTAAAGTAGATTTACAAAATTTAAGATGCATATTTTCAATAGGGGTTTTGTCTGTAAAATCAAGTTGATTAATTTGTTTTCCTGAAGATAAGGCTCTGTTTTTGGCTCTATGAAAAGAAATATATGTATCCAAATATGTTACTTCTGAATTATAGGTCATAATTGGTTTTACTAAGGAATCAAAAAGATTATTTGCTACTTTAATAGGTAGATTATTCAATGATTTAGTATAGGATTTTATTGCAAAAAATACTTTTTTTGCCTTTTTTGTCAGCTCTAAAGTACTTTGTGATAAATTTCCATTACATTTTATCAACATTCCCAAAAATGAATGTTCTGATACGCTCTCTATGGCTTTATTCTCATAGTAAATATGTGAAATTTCATCATTTTATTTTGACTGACTAAAAATCATGGATTTAGTTTTGTTTGTATTCAAAGAGAGTTTCCATTTGTTGCAATATAATTTAACATTATTTAAACTGTTTTGAAGACCCTCTTTCGATTCTGACAGGATTAAAAGATCATCCGCAAAAAGGAGGCATCCCACCGTGCTATTTATAAAATACTATTTTACCAACTATATGGAAATTTACTTTTAAAAAGAAATTTGATTTTTATAAGAAATGTTTTGGTTGTTAAATTTATTTTATGATTTTTTTAGCTCACCTGGCCCCAAGGGAAAAGTGAGCTTTTCTCATCACTTGGCGTCCATCGTCGTCGTCGTCCGTCAACCGTCGTTGTCTGTTAATTTTTACAAAAATCTTCTCCTCTGAAACTATCTAGTTTAAAAAATGAGTCTGATGACCCAACCTACCAACCAAGATGGCCGCCATGGCTAAAAGTAGAACATGGGGTAAAATGCAGTTTTTGGCTTATATCTCGGTAACTAAAGCATTTAGAGCAAATCTGACATGAGGTAAAATGTTCATCATGCTAAGATCTATCCACCCTGGAATTTTCAGACGAATCAAACAACCAGTTGTTGGGTTGCTGTCCCTGAATTGGTGATTTGAAGGAAATTTTGCAGTTTTTATACGACCGCAAAAATTAATAATTTTTGGTCGTATATTGGTATCACGTCGTTGTCGTCGTCCTCGTTAGTGTCGTCCGAAGACAGATGTTTTCTGGATAATAACTTAAGTATAAGTTAATAGAAATCAGTAAAATTTTAAGATAAGGTTTATAACCACTAAAGGAAGGTAGGGATGTATTTTGGGGGTTTTGGTCCCAATAGTTTAGGAACAAGGGGTCAAAATAAGTATTTTTTTAGTTTCGAGACAATAACTTGTGTGTAAGTGTGTGGATCTTTCTGAAATTGTACCACAAGTTTCCATTTCAAAAAAGGAAGGTTGGGATTGATTTTGGGGGATATAGCCCAAACTGTTTAGGAGTTAGGGGCCAAAAACAATACTTTTGTTTTATTGAGGTCTGGAGCTGGCATGTCAGTTAACTGCTAGTAGTCTGTTGTTATTTATGTACTATTGTCATTTTGTTTATTTTCTTTTGTTACATCTTCTTACATCGGACTCGGACTTCTCTCGAACTGAATTTTAATGTGCGTATTGTTATGCGTTTACTTTCCTACATTGGCTGGATGTATAGGGGGAGGGTTGAGATCTCATAAACATGTTTAACCCCGCTGCATTTTTGCGCCTGTCCCAAGTGAGGAGCCTCTGGCCTTTGTTAGTCTTGTATTATTTTGAATTTTAGTTTCTTGTGTATAATTTGGAGTTTAGTATGACGTCCATTATCACTGAACTAGTATATATATTTGTTTAGACGCCTCCGGGTGCGGGAATTTCTTGCTGCATTGAAGACCTATTGGTGACCTTCTGCTGTTGTCTGTTCTATGGTCGGGTTGTTGTCTCTTTGACACATTCCCCATTTCCATTCTCAATTTTTTATTTTCTAATACTTTGTTTAAATTGCTTATTTCTTGACCAATTTCAATTGGGTTTTATTCTTGAATTCTTGGGGTTCTTAAATATGCTGAATCTCACCATGTATTAAGTTTTTGGAATTTGGTCCTCGTTTTTGAATTGGTCCACATGAGGATCAAAGGGTCCAAAATTAAACTTTGTTTGATTTCATCAAAAATTGAATTAATGATGTTGTTTGATATGCCGAATATAACCGTGTATTAAGATTTTTAATTTGAGTCCCGTTTTCAAATTGGTCTACATTATGGTCCAAAGGGTCCAAAATAAAACTTTAGTTTGATTTTAACAAAAATTGAATTCTAGGGGTTCATTGATATGCTGAATCTAAACATGTATTTAGATTTTTCATTATGGGCCCAGTTTTCAAGTTGGTCCAAATTGGGGTCCAAATTTAACTTTGTTTGATTTCAACAAAAATTGAATGTATGGGGTTCTTTGGTATGCAGAGCTCCAGATAAGCTGCGTATTTGCGTGATCACGCAATAAAAATTATTAAAAACCCAATACAATTGCCCGTTGCAGCGTTCAAAAACCCAATTCATTCGAAGGAAAACCCAATTATATGCCAAAACCATGAGTTCTTAACACTTTTATTCGCTATCGTTTGCGTTATTTACCCTTATCTATTACATAGTCGTCGTGTAAATCTATTTTTATAATATTTATAATTGGAAATGTCCTTTCGTTCTAAAAATAGAGCGTTGCATCAAGTAGTTGAAATGGGTCCCTGTTGGAATTTTCCGTTGCTCAAAAGGTACACGTGTTGATGAAAACATTTCGATCTTCTCTGCGTTAATCTAATTAGCGTTTGTAATGTTGTCATAATTTTTTCGAATTGCTCAGGATTTATCATAACACACAATGTTAAAACGAAAGTAATGTCCGGTAAAAATATTGAATAGAAGCATGTTTTCAGCTTCTTTTTGATAGCTGAGGGATAATTATAATGATAACAGGACGTAGCTAGTGTTTTTGGAAGCGTCCATCGAACGCACGGGCGTGTTTGCGTTCCTTAACGAGAAAATTGTTAGAACGACAAACACGGGTTTCGTCAAGAACTATATCCTATATCAGTTGTAACAGTGAAAGGCCAAATCAATTATGACATGATATGAAGTTGGAAAGCATCGAAACCAAAAGTTATAATAAGGGACAACTTAACCTAGATTTTATGTTAATTAAATTAAGCAAAACATTCAAGTATAATTTTAGTTTATATATTATTTTTTCATTTTAGTTGATGAGTGAACACGCATGCCTTAATTATATCCGTTTTTACGTCAATGCAGCTTGAAACTTTCTATTTTTTTGGTCTACTTGTTCTGTATGCTTAAGATAGTTGTCTTCTTGGCAAGTGCAGTGTAACATTGTCATTTATTTATTTGATGGTTTTGGGGTATATCTTAAATCTGGGAACTTCTTTTTTTTTTTTAAAGTAGGTCTGGCAAATAGGTGATAGGACTGGCAAAACTATCTTACATCACCTAATGTTCACATATATTACATAAAAATCAAAACACTTAGCCACACCTACCCCAACTAAACTGTAGGGTGATGATCATATTTAATCTAGAAAGGTAATTAGTTACTGTCCAACTAGTGACACCAGCTGCAGTTTATATAAGTTGTGAGAAAATACAAAACTGGCAGAACTTTAACCGGACACAAATTAAACGTACAAATGCTCGTCAGTGTATAAACCAAATAAAACAGCTATCACATATACCAAGAAACATATTAAAGATGGATTAACATCTCGGTTTGATATAATGTGTTTATAACATGCCTAAATATTCAATATTGTGTTGATGAAAAAACCCAATACATTAAGGAGCTTGGTGGTGAAAAACCCAATTTGATATTTGATTGAGGGGTGAAATGGAATTGATAATGCAATTAAAAAACTTTATCACTCAATTACATAAAAAATGGTGGGTAAAAACCCCAATTTGTGAATTCTTATCTGGAGCTCTGGGTATGCTAAATCTAACCATGTATTTAGATTTTTGATTTTTGGGCCCTGTTATCAAATTGGTCCACATTGAGGTCAAAAAGGTCCAAAATTAAACTTTGTTTGATTTCATCAAAAATTTAATTCTTGGGATTCTTTGATATGCTGAATCAATCCATGGCCATGTATTTAGATTTTGGATATTGGACCATAATAGGTAGATTTAATTTTTTTAAGTTCATTAGACCACATTGAAACCTATGCTGTGTCAACTATTTAATCACAATCCAAATTCAGAGCTGTATCAAGCTTGAATGTTGTGTCCATACATGCCCCAACTGTTCAGGGTTCGACCTCTGCGGTCGTATAAAGCTGCGCTCTGCAGAGCAACTGGTTCTAGTTTCCAGACAATAACTTGTGTATAACTTTATTGATCTATCTGACATTGTACCACAAGGTTCCATATAACAAAGGGAAGGCTGGGATTCAGTTTGGGGTTAATTTCCCCGAACATGTAGGAATAAGGGGGATAAAAGGGCCCAAAAGAAACATTTTTCTAGTTTACAGACAATAACTTGTGTTTAAGTGTATGGATCTTTCTCAAATTATACTACAAGGTTTCTTACTACAAAGGAAAAGCTGGAATTGAGTTTAAGGGTTCTTGCTCCAAGGGGGGTTTCAATAAGTTGGGGCCAAAAAAGGGGCCAAAATAAGCATTTTTGTAGTTTCCAGTTAATAACTTGTGTTTAAGTGTATAAATCTCTCAAAAATTATACCACAAGTTTTCATACTACAAAGGAATTTTTATGGGGGTTTATGGCTCGAATCATCTAGCAAATTGGGGCAAAAGAAGGGGAAAAACAAGGGTATTTTCTGGTTTAAGGCAATTTAGACAATTTAAAAGCAGTGTAAGGGAGGTAATCCAAATTCCATTTTAAGAAAACTGTTATATATTGTTTGATTACCTCCCTTACACTGCTTGAAAATTATGTATTAAGAAATGATGATTGTCTTGAGATGATTAACTATGTAATTTTTTTTAGAAGTTACAATTAATTGATATTTATTTTAACCATGACTGTATGTCATTTTATATTTTAATATTTTATGATGTATTTAAATGAGTAGTTATTGTTGCAAACTCTATTAGAAATTTGAATTGAGATTATTTTTGGAATAAGGGAAAGGGGAGGTGAAAACAAATTGGAGGGGGGATAAAATTTTTCTCATTTCAGATTTCAGAAATTAAAAAGAAAATATCTTCAAATATTTTTTTTTGAGGGGATTAATATTCAACAGCATAGTGAATTGCTCTTTGAAAGCAAAAATAAAATTTTAAGGTAACTGAGTGGGATAACTTCTTAGGGACGTGGATACCATGATTGTTATGATCTGTATACTGACAAAATACATGTATTTTTGCAATTAAATGGTCAATCATTGGATGCTATATGCGTGTATTGTTCAATGGTTTATAAATACAAACATTGAGTAGGATAACTTCTAAGGGACGTGGACACCATGATTGTTATGATCTGTATACTGTCAAAATACATGTATTTTTGCAATGAAATGGTCAATCATTGGATGCTATATGCGTGTATTGTTGGTTTATAAATACAAACATTGAGAAGGATAACTTCTAAGGGACGTGGACACCATGATTGTTATGATCTGTATAATGACAAAATACATGTATTTTAACATTTAAATGGTCATTTATTGGATGTTATATGCGTGTATTATTGGATTATAGTATCCATATTGAGTAGGATAACTTCTTAGGGATGTGGACACCATGATTGTTATGATCTGTATACTGACAAAATACATGTATTTTTGCAATTAAATGGCCAATAATTGGATGATATATGCTTGTATTGTTGGTTTATAAATACAAACAATGAGTGGGATAACTTCTTAGGGACGTGAATACCATGATTGTTATGATCTGTATACTGACAAAATACATGTATTTTTGCAATTAAATGGTCAATTATTGGATGTTATATGCGTGTATTGTTGGATTATAGTATCCATATTGAGTAGGATAACTTCTTAGGGATGTGGACACCATGATGGTTATGATCTGTATACTGACAAAATACATGTATTTCTGCAATTAAATGGCCAATAATTGGATGATATATGCTTGTATTGTTGGTTTATAAATACAAACAATGAGTGGGATAACTTCTTAGGGGCGTGGATACCATGATTGTTATGATCTGTATACTGACAAAATACATGTATTTCAATAATTAAATAGTCCATTATTGGTTGGTATATCCGTATACTATTGGTTTATAGTTACAAACATTGATTTTGGTATCTTCTACAGGAAGTGGACACCATCATTGTTATGACCTGTATACTGACAAAATGCATGTATTTTAACAATTGAATGGTCAATTATTGGATACTACGACATTATGTTTATCTTGGAGGAAATGGTATATCCCCACACCTCCATGATTTTAGGTCAGGATTATAAAACAGCTGTTTTTGCTTTTTTTTCAAACTGTTTCGTCCCTGCCAAGGGTACTCATCAGGTGGCTTAAGGCAACCACGACAATTAATTTTATCCCTATGGTCTATTTTAAGCTATTGACATATCAGGTATAGGATATTGAAACAGACATATTTAAGTTCACGGTATTGTTCGCTAATATATGTGTTATTGCATGAAGAACTTTGACGAAAAGAATATGAAAAAGTTCTATCTTCCAGACCTAAGAAAAATTTCAGAATAGAAAAATGAAGAGCTTACTTTAACTTAGCACTTGATAGAATTTCAAATTGTTGTTTCTTGCAGGCAAAACATGTATATAGAGACAACTCTCTAGCCAAATTACAATTTATAAAAGTAAACCATTATAGGTCAAGGTACGGTCTTCAACACGGAGCCTTGGCTCACACCGAACAACAAGCTATAAAGGGCCCCAAAATTACTAGTGTAAAACCATTCAAACGGGAAAATATACGGTCTAATCTATATATTTCGCGACGTCAAACGGTGACTTATCGGGAAAAGATGCAGTTTTCGGATGATTTTTATCATTCAAACTGATTTAACTTGAAAACGAGTTCATGGATCCCTCTTTTTTAAAATGACATTTGGTTTAATTACGTAAGATGATTATGCGTACCAATTTTCATGAAAACGTAAATAGTGCAATTTTAAAAAATTTGATTAATATACAGCAAAAAATGACGGTTTTTTCCTACATTCATGAACATTTGATAAATTTGAGTTATTTGTAAAAATAAAATGTACAAATTTATGCAATATTTATATAACACATAAATTACAAATAATTTAACAAAAAACAGATCGTGTTTATCTTTTAAAAAAAAAAAGTTATGTATTTCTATCGAAAGGAAAAATACGTCCACAAATCCGTATTTTGAGGAAATATCTGAAATTTGAACCTCAATTTACTCAAAAAGTAGCACATGAAGGTATATTTTTTATTACATATTTGATTTAATCAGGTAAAAAATAGCCTACATGCAAATTTTAATCAAAATTTAAATACGGGATCAAAACTGTATCGTATGCCCTTAAACTAAGTCCCCCACTGGCAGCCATCTTGGATGATGGATTGGCTACAAAGTAACAACACGTGGTCAGCACCTCATGAGGAACATTCATGCTATGTTTGGTTTCATTCAATTCAGTGGTTCTCTAAAAGAAGACATTTGTATGTATTTCCCATAGGGTCCTATGTTAAACTAAGTCCCCCGCTGGCGGCCATCTTGGATGGTGGATCGGCTACAAAGTAACAACACTTGGTTAGCACCTCATAAGGAACATTCATGCTACGTTTGGTTTCATTCCATTCAGTGGTTCTCTAGAAGAAGTTCAAAATGTAAAAAAGTTAACGACAACGACGACGGACGACGACGACGGACGACGGATGCCAAGTGATGAGAAAAGCTCACTTGGGCCTTCGGGCCAGGTGAACTAAAAACGAGAAAAGAGAAACATGTATAAATTACATAAACAAACAACAACTACTGTACATCAGATTCCTGACTTAGGACAGGTGCAAACATTTGCATCAGGATTAAACGTTTTAATGGTACCAAACCTCTCCCTTTTTCTGAAACAATAGTATAACATCACAACATAGAAAAACACACAATAAAATATCATTTGGAAGGCTTAACTCAATCAAATAACGTAAATTAATGGTATATAGATATAGGAAGATGTGGTGTGAGTGCCAATGAGACAATTCTCCATCCAAATAACAATTTATAAAAGTAAACCATTATAGGTCAATGTACGGCCTTCAACACGGAGCCTTGGCTCACACCGAACAACAAGCTATAAAGGGTCCCAAAATTACTAGTGTAAAACCATTCAAACGGGAAAACCAACGGTCTAGTCTATATAAAAAAACGTGAAACGAGAAACACGTATAAATTACATAAACAAACGACAACTACTGTACATCAGATTCCTGACTTAGGACAGGTGCAAACATTTGCAGCGGGATTAAACGTTTTAATGGTACCAAACCTTCTCCCTTTTTCTGAAACAATAGTATAACATCACAACATAGAAAAACACACGATAAAATATCAATTGGAAGGCTTAACTCAATCAAAAAATCTATGTATGTTCATACACCTTTGTTGTGAAATGAGATATAAAACAATACAATATCTTGACTGTAATGTGTATTGCAAACTATTAGTATCAGTCATCAGGGCTTTTGTGTAAGCAGGGTACAACTTTTGAGAAAATATGGAATTGGGTTCTGCCTGTGTTTGTAATGATCGTAAACTTGTGTCGTCTGCTATCAAAATGTTAAGGATTCTACATTTGAACATTAATCTGAATATGCATATATTTGTTAGAACGTTGGAAGTAAATGAAATAACAACAAATCAAATATGTCTAGGAGACAATATGATATCTATAAAATTCCAACAAATTCAAATGACGATTTTGATACAAATATGGTCGGAAATTAATAATATAACAATTATAGCCTGTTTATGAGGTCAATACAGGATATATCGACCCAAAGAAGTATATCGACCTCAGACTTCGTCCTCAGTCAATATACTTCTTTCAGGTCAATATATCCTTGTATCGACCTCATACAAAGGCTATAATTGTATAGTATAAATTTTGCAATTATCTCAATAACTCCATGTGATGGCTTAAAGATTATTTATACTTTCGTCCTGGAGGAAAAAGACAGCTTAAGTAAAATTGATAGACGGATGCCAAGTGATGACTTGAGACCTACATGACATGTAAGCACATAGCAGATGACGAATGCCAAGTGATGCCCCTAACATTCTATGTGATCCTGGATACTACTGTGCTTTATGATTACCTCAACCTCTAACTTAAATTTGAAGATCCTCTTATAAGATAGTTTCTTCAAGTGTTGCTCTTTAATCCTAGAACACGGGTGCCAAATCATACTCAACATAAACATGTTCATTTATATACAACATGGGACCAAATGCTACAGTCTCTCGACTAGTCTTTAAGATGAAGAACCACAATTACTGACCATATAAAAACAAGAACCAGACAAATGACTACACCTGACACAAGTACTTCGACAAATTGATAAGGCTGTTGATAACAAAGGCTTGATAAAGTTTCACTTTTATTACATAATATAAGTTTGCCCTTTGGGAGTCAGTATCTCAGCTGGGAAAATTTTGCTTCAGGCCCTGTCGATGACACTTGGTATAGTGGGTAGCCAAGCCCCGTAGACATGGACACTCCGCCAATCAACTGGAACGCAGAGGGTTCCAAAAGGGGATGAAGCGATGCTTCATCTCGTAGCAGGGTGCTACGAAAAGGGGTTGAATTGACGGTGGAGAGATGAAAAGTAGTTAATTACTTGGGGATAAGAAGAGAAATTAACCAGTGGTGAATTTCGTAATGGTCCAAAGATCAGATGTGAAACAGCTGAGTGACCCCCAAGGAATTGAATAGGAAAGTGGTTGTAAGGGATGGACTTAAAGTTTAACACCTTGGACACCTTCAATACTTCACTGATAATGAAAGATAGAAATAATAAAATATGTGTTTAATCATATGAATCAGTTTTTAAAATAAAACAATCAAATACATGATATTTAAATACTCAAATATTTAATATCTACAGGTATGTATTGTACATGTGCAAATGTACACTATATGGTATAAAATAAGAATAAAAGCAAAAATTATTTACACAGGATATGACATAATGGATAGATACAAGAATCATCATGATAACTTTTGTTGTGCTTTTTTAATTACATTTTTACTAGTTCTTATATAGCGACAATAACTATTAGAATTCCATCTACCTAATGTTTTAATTAAGTGATCCTCAATATTAGATTTTCCAGCTGTTGTAGCAACTCCAATTCGAAATGAATGTCCGTTAAAGGACTGAGGATTATGACCACAGATACCCAAAAGATGCTTTAACTTGCTGATGAAAAATTTCTCTTTCTAGAGCTTTACCCAATTCGTCAATAAATAAAGCACTATTATTTTGAAATTTAAACATGGTTTTCCTTACAATCAAATAATCATGTAAAGCTTTAAATGGACAACAATCATGATTTAGCTTGTGAAATTGAATATCAACACCCATCTTGAAAGGATTAGTCTTAGACTGCTTTAAATGTAAAATAACATAGTCAGAATAAAATAAAACATCAGATATACATAAATTGTTGGTACAATCAAATGATTTTGACCTGCGAATTGTAAACTCGCCACAGCGTAAGAAACCATAAAAAGCTACTGTAAAAGCAGTATATAACATCTGGTCAATAAAAGGTGAAAAAATTCCTTCTTTAAGCTTAACACATAAATGTTGAAGGATATCAAAGGTGATGGGTAAGTGATCTTTAATGATCGGTTTCTGTTATCTTTTAATAGAATTAAAAAACAAGGACAGTCTCTCTAAATTGTTACTAGAATTATTGAAAGGAGAACATATATTGTCCTTTAAGCATCTATGTCTAATTCCACATATGTATAGTTTAATTGTAGAGTACTGTAGTTTGAGATATTGAAAGCAATGTGTAGCAAAATATATCAATAGATCTTCTGACACTGAATGAGGCTTGCTGTCAGTCACACTTATACCATTTAATAGCAAAAATTTTAAAAAATGATTATAACCAGTCTCATATGACACTTTTGTCTCTTCAGAAATAGAAAAATCCATAATTTACTAACTGTTTCACTCAGTGCCACATTACTTCTGATGCACTTGGAACTATGCATGGGCTCTGTTCTGCTTTTGGGGCCAGCTTGTGAAAACGGGTGATCTGTAAACGAGACAAAGCATCCGAAATTTGGTTTTTATAACCTGGAACATGTTTTGCACTAAAGGCTATAATTGTATAGTATAAATTTTGCAATTATCTCAATAACTCCTTGTGATGGCTTAAAGATTACAACGTTGTAAGGAATCATGGAAACATGGTGGTGTAGGAGTAGAACTAGAACCCGTCTTCTTATTCATAATATATTTAAGTCTAATAATTACACCCAACAGTATTAAAATTAGATTTTTATGCTGACAAATTTTTGTTCGTCCCTCAGCGGGATATATATGTAATATGTATATAACTATATACAAGAAACAGTGCGTCCCTGTATTTAATGTTTTTAAATTCCTATTCTACTACAACCTTAAAAAAGGGTGGTTTGGGAAACATGCTTTTCGTTCAATTTTTGTACATTAATAAGACTGTTAGTTTTCTCGCTTGAATTGTTTTACATTGTCATTTCAGGGCCTTTTATAGCTCACTATGTGGTATGGGCTTTGCTCATTGCTGAAGGCCGTACATTGACCTATAGTTGTTAATTTCTGTGTCATTTTGGTCTCTCGTGGAGAGTTGTCTCATTGGCAATCATACCACATCTTCTTTTTTAATATTTTAACCATCAACTCCGAATCACATGCCCTTGCAATTCCCATTTCTTAATGTCGGAAGTCTTAATAATAAGTCCTTGGAAAGTGTTGCATACTTTCTGTTTTGTTGTAGTAATAATCATAAAAATATAAGGAAAGTTAAGGATTAAGTAGAAGCCACTGACTACCTAATCACTTATAATTATAAATTATAAAGTTGACACATGTATTTTATAAATGTAAAACAACGGTTTCTTTTCCTTGACCTTCAGCAAGACAAGCTAATATATATATTATTTAGATTTTTGATTATGTTCAGTCCTTATAATTTGTAGTTTCGTTTTTACCATGGCGCTGTCGATTTGTCAACAACTTGTGGCTCGATTTATCATTAGTATCTTCTCTGTCTTCTCTGTTACATGTCTATGCTGGTACGACTGTTACCAAGCTCAAATAACAATTTCACTTTTCAACCGACTTCATTTATATATATATGGTCATGTAAAATAATATAATGCATAGTTCATATGTTGGAGCCATAATCATGTTAGGAATGGAGCTGTCATATCAGAAACTGAAACTGCTTCTATAGTTAATGTATGCACCTATGATATTTTGCTTAATTTCTTCCGTTAACTATTCTCACATCGATATCCCACACAGATTTCTTTTGAAAAGGGTTTTACCGTGTATTGGTTTTTTCTACATAAGCTAAAGTATAAGAGAAAGATTTGACATCTCATAAAGCATTTTAAACCTTGCCGCATTTCTTGCGCCTGTCCCAAGTCAGGAGCCTCTAGCGTTTTTAAATTAATGTAAGTCTTGTGATTTTTTTTAATTGAGTTCGTTTATAATATGTTGCGGAGTTTCGAGAGTGTGATGTCCATTTTCACTAAACCAATAAACATTTTTGTTAGGGGTCAGCTGAGGGTGTCAGTGAGTTGATTTTTTAGGTGTAACTTGTGTTTAAGATGTTCTTGTAATGTTTTTTTGGTTGGGTTGATTTCTATTTGACACATTCCCCATTTATATTCTCAATATAATATATGTTTTATCTTTGTGATAATTTATACTCATGTATAGTCGTGAAATTTACATTTGTCCTTTTGTATGTGCCTGTCATGAAACATACCAGGAGCCTGTTTATATTATTTTTTTGTTAAAACTACTGCGCTCAGTGGAAGGGAGGGTATAACATACTATCATATGATTTAGTTAAAAAAAGACATTGGATGGGGAGGGGTTAACATTTTTGTTTTTTTTGGGGGGGGGAAGGGGGTGCCAATCTTTTTTTTGGTTTTCTGTTGCCGCACATTTTTTAAAATCTGGATCAGCTTTAATATTCAGATGTATATCGTGTACGGCTTTTCATATTTTCTTGAGGGGCTTATAGTTTTCGAAACCAGAAAGTGGCTATAAAATATTTTTCTGCATATTTTCACCTTTTTGCTACGTTTTTTAGAAATAACTGCTGTATATAACAATTTTTCATTATTTGATGCAATGATTTACCTAAGTTTTTCTTCCAAAGGCTTGTATGCAATATTTTTGCACTTTCCATCATAGAAATTT
Organism: Mytilus coruscus; assembly: GCA_017311375.1. Taxonomy (NCBI): domain Eukaryota; kingdom Metazoa; phylum Mollusca; class Bivalvia; order Mytilida; family Mytilidae; genus Mytilus; species Mytilus coruscus. Next base: position 13,465,632 of record CM029604.1, read on the forward strand.
TATAATATTTGATTTTTTTTAGATTCAGATTGCCCCATATCACAAGAAACTTGCAAAACTTCCAGTGAATAAACTTCTATGCAGACTAGTGTAGGATTTAAAAGTGTCCCTCATGAAATAATGTCCACTGGACATTATTTTATAGAAAATACTGTCCATGGACACAATTTCCTATGAAAATATGTCCTCAGGTATGAAAAAGTGTCCATGGACATGGACATTATTTAATACTATAGTTCTGTCCAGGGTGACATTTTATCTCAGGATATTGTGTCCACCAGGACAATTTTCGATATGATTAAAGTATTAAATGATATCCATTGCCTTGTAGACTATACGTATTGTAACCTACATGTATAATTGCGAACTTTAATACATTGTTACTTTGACAAAGAGTTGTTTCACTGGTACTCATACCATCCTTATCTTCTTATTTATATTTTTTAATATGTAAACTCAGTAAAGACCCATCATTGTTTTATTTAGTTGATACATTCAACAATACCTACCGTTATCTGGATGATATTTTTTCGTTAAATAATCCAGAGTCCTCTAAATATACTTCCGAAATTTACCCAAAAGAACTTACTTTAACTAAATCTAACATAAACAGCAGCAGTTGCCCTTTTCTAGATTTAGACATTTCAATTTCTAACGGGAAACTACATACTAAAATTTACGACAAAAGAGACGATTTTCATTTCCTTTTGTTAATTTTCCATTTTAGATGGCGATGTGCCTTTGGCTCCATCATACGGTGTTTATATATCCCAACTCGTTCGGTATGCCCGTGTGTGTTCTGATGTCATAGATTTTAACGAACGTAATCAATGCATCACTGGGAAATTATTGTGTCAGGGATTTCGATACCATAAATTACTTTAAACTTTTACTAAATTCTTTCATAGATACAAAGATTTGATTAGTAAATTTGGCTGTACCTGTAGAAAACTTATCAAAAATGGTATTTCACATCCTAAATTTTACGGTAATATTGTACTTAAAGCGAGGAAATCACTATGTGATCCGTGTAAACTCATCGAACCTTTAAACAAACTTATAAGTAAGGGTTATCGTACCAATATTGTAATTAGATCTCTGAATATAGTTTACATTGGCACTAATATCGATTTTGTCATTAGCAAATTAAAACATAACTAAATTGTATCTTCTTTTGAGGCGGGATGTTTAGAGACACACACATTAATTTTATCTCTAAAGAAGTAGCTCCTCACTATCCTACTACCTGTCGATACATTTATTTTTGGCATTGCACAAGTCATGTCTTCTCTGACTGTTCATGACGTTAAAATACCGGTCGTTAAAATACTAAATCCCTGGGATGTATTTTAGTTGATTTTAGTCTCTGATGCATGATTTTTTATCATTTATTGTTTTTGGCTTTTAACTAGCTGTCAGTAATTGCGAGTACTCTCAAATCGTACTTTCTTGTTAATTCGACCTGTTGATACTATTTGTAATACTTTTTTTGTTATTTTATATTAATATGGATCTTGTCTGTATACCAGCTTTGATTATTTGGAATATCTACTATTTTTCACTTCTTCATACTACATTTGTATGAACATCAAGATTATTCTCCTTAGATCTGTACAGGGAAGTTTTAGCTAGCTCTAATTGTATAGTTTTATTGTTGATATTCACCCCTTATGTATCTAGTGTTAAATTAGGTATTTATATTCGGTATTCCTAATTATTGGAAGATTTTATATAGACAGAAGTAGTATACCTAAAACGACAAAGTTATTTTTCATTTACTTGTATATATTATGAAAACCGGTTTTTTCAAAAGTGATTATTTTCTAAGGGTGAAATATTTCGCGGTGGTGTCTTGCCATGGCTTTGTTTGGACGATGTTAGTGACAATGGCGGACATAACGAAAGTGGTGAAATTTAGTAGGTGACAAAAATTGATTTTCGAATATTTACTCGTCGCCAATTGTAAAATTAATTGCAAGACATAATCTTGAATGTATCTAGTACAGACTGAAGGAACTTTTGACGCAATTTATCCTTTTTATGAGAATATATATCAACTCGGAGAGTTCGTAAACAGATTTTAAAAGGTAAAAAGGTAAAAAATGGCGACGACCAGTGTTATTGGACTTCAAAACGACTTGAGCAGTAATCATTTACATAATACACCAGTTGGAAATCACATTGCAGATGCAAGAAGAGTGTTATATGAACATCAAGGTATGATTCAGCCATCAAATACACCTTTCAATACACCATATACACATGGAAACATTATGCAAAATTTGTCCTTTGCCGATAGCCCCGGAGACCACAGTATATCACTACTAACAATGATAGACGATCTGAACTCAAGACTTGATAAACTGGGGCCCTTGCCTGAAATACTTGAGAAGCTTAATTTACTCCCGAACATCAACGAAAAAGTGAACAATTTAGAAAGGCGATTTTCAAATGTTGAAAATGAAATTTTTGCGCTCAAAAATGATATGGGGATCTTTAACCCAAATTGAACTCGAATGAAGCAAATACAAATGATTTGTCTAGTAGGGTTGTAGATCTTGAAGATGAGAAAAATAAACTGCTTTACGAAAATTCTGAACTTAAAGAAAGGGTTATTGATGTACAAGCACGATCCATGAGGGAGAACCTAATTTTTTCAGGGATTGACGAAGCGCCAAATGAACAAGTAAAAGGAGCAAAGAACAGTCATACTGAAAATCAGCTGAAACTATTCATCAAAGAAGTGATGAAAATAGAGGATGAAATGCAATTCCACGCGGTTCACAGACTGCGACCAAGGGATGACGGAAAACCCAGGTCTATTATAGCGAGATTCGAGCGAAGGAAAGATCGCGATTTAGTTCTCCAACGGGCACCAGCCACCCTGAAAGATACATCATACAGGGTGAATGAACAATTACCCATGGAGATCATAGAACGACGAAATGAACTATGGCCAATCTATAAAAGGGAAAAAAAGGCTCGGTAATGAATGTAAATTTAAAGGTGACGTCTTGTATGGGAACAATGTGGCAGTTTATCCCTCATCTAAACGACCGGTGAATAGACGCCAAATGCGCACAATGTGTCAATGTTTGTGGTTTGACAAACAAACTACTCATTCCTGAATTTTATGAAACAATTAAACTTTATGATATATTTATATGTGTAGAGTCAAAAACACAAAATCAAGACTATTTGAACTTGCCACCTAACTATTTGTACTATGCCAAAAATAGGGTGAGATGTGGTAGAAAATCTGGTGGTATTGTGATTATTTACAAAAAATGTTTGGAAAAATGTTTACAATTTTTAAAATCTGACTGCGAGTTTGTGCAGTGGATAAAGTTTTCAAATTTATTTAAAAAATGTAGTAGTTTACTGATTGGGTGTATTTATTTACCACCTGAAAACTCCAAATATAATTCACCTGATGCCTATTTAGATATTGAAGCAGAAATGCTCGATTTGTTTGATACTAATATGCAATATTTTTAGATTGGAGATTTTAATTCTAGAGTCGGAGTTACTGCTGACTTTGTAGAACCAGATGATAACTTGTTTGATATTTTGAAAAATAATAATTGTCAATTAAGAGAATCTATTCATGTAGTAGACATATTAAGAAGACTTAATATTCCTCTATCTAGATGTAGCGAGGATAAAGGTCGTCCAAATAGTCTTGGATTAAAACTTATTAATTTTTGTAAAGATAATGGTATTTTTATACTCAATGGAAGAGTTGACAAAGACGCAAACTGTGGAAAAAAGACCTGTAAAAATGCAAGTCTCATTGACTATGCTATTGCTTCTCCTGAGTTGTTTTCATATATATCTGAGTTTGAGGTTTTTGACTTTAATCCACTATTTTCAGACGTTCATTGTCGATTACATGTATTGTTTGACAACTGTTCCAATGATGTATATAACTTGAATTGTAATAAACAAACACAAATCTCTACGGTCCGATGGGTGCCGGGCAAGGTAAATCAATACATTGAATGTGTTGAGAATTATAACGAAGTGATTGCCGATCTCATTAACGAGGTGGAAAGATTAGATGTTAAGAAACCAGATTTTCAAACGGACCTTGATAACATAGTTGATAAGATAAATAGCGTATTCATAGATAGCGCAGCTGATACTTTCGGGCAAACGAGAAAACGCTGTTCTAATGCGAATACAGTTGAACAACCGTGGTTTAATTCGGCTTGCAACGCAAAACGTAAATCTTTCCATGCAGCGAAGAAAAAATATAATTGCATTAAAAACAAGGAAATGCACCTTTGCCTCAGACAAGCTAGTGCCGATTATAAAAAGGAACTTGATAAGGCATATAAGGATTACGAATTTCGTACTGAGAACATTATACGCGAAACCACTAGCAACGATCCGAACAAACTTTGGAAACTTTTAAATGATTTCGGCAGTCACAGCAGTAATAATAAAGCTAACATACATATTGATGTTTTGTAAAAATATTTTGAAGATATCAACAAAAATACAGATTATGAGAATGATAATGTGTATTTAGATTTCACTGCTGTCAGTGACAATAGTATGTTTGATGACATTATTAATGGTTATATATCATGTGAAGAAATCTTAGAAGGTGTAAAAACACTGAAAAACTCTTAAGTCACCAGGTGTTGATAATATTATTAATGAATATATAAAATATACTATTCATCTTATGATTAATTTATATGAAATTTTATTTAATAAGATTCTTGATTCTGGAAATATTCCGGAAATTTGGTTGTCAGGTATAATCATACCGATTTATAAAAATAAGGGTGATCCGAGTGATCCTAATTCGTACAGAGGGATTACCATGGTGTCAGCCTTTGGAAAACTGTTCACAGCGATTTTGAAGTCTAGGTTGACAAAATTAGCCGAGCTAGTTGATATGATACCGCTGTCACAAGCAGGCTTTCGTAAAGGTTATTCCACTACTGATAATATTTTTTGTCTTTACATGCTTGTTCGGTGTGAGCCTAGGCTCCGTGTTGAAGACCGTACTTTGACCTATAATGGTTTACATTTATAAATTTTGACTTGGATGGAGAGTTGTCTCATTGGCACTCATACCACATCTTCTTATATCTAATTATTCAGATTTATTTATTATCTGGGAAAAAACTTTTTTGTACATTTGTGGATTTTAGTAAAGCATTTGATACAGTTTGGCGTGGGGGTTTATGGCAAAAGATGATAAAGAATAATATAAATGGGAAAATACTAAGAGTGATTTATAATATGTATGATAATATAAAATCGAGGGTGAGAAGCGGTGATGAATTATCAAGCTTCTTTGCATCTGAAATTGGTGTACGTCAAGGCGAGAATTTATCGCCTTTCTTATTTTCTATATTTTTGTCTGATTTAGAGGAGTTTTTTCATTTAAATAACGCGGAGCACTTAAAAAATATTGATGATTCTTTTTATAGAGAATTAGGGTTTTATGTTAAAATATTTTTACTATTGTATGCGGACGACACAATTTTATTGGCTGAGAGCGAAACTGATTTAAGACAACTTCTAATTGCATTTGAGAACTATTGTAAGCAGTGGAGATTGTCTGTAAATTTGGATAAAACAAAAATACTGGTTTTCGCAAAACGAAAACCTAAACAAGATTATCAGTTTAGATTAAAAGGGGGAATATTGAGCATAGAAGACTCATATACATATTTGGGGATTGTGTTCAACTATAACGGGAAATTCACTCTAGCTAAAAAACGTTTCGTTGAACAAGCACGAAAGGCTATGTATGCATTAATTCAGAAAACAAAAAGATTTTGTCTTCCAATAGATATACAGCTGAAGCTCTTTGACGCTTTGGTTGTACCCATTCTTTTATACTCGTCAGAGGTTTGGGGATTCGATAATAATAATTTGATAGAAAAATTACATCTGTATTATTTGAAACTGATTATGGGTGTAAGGTCTACCACTCCAAATTATATGATTTACGGAGAGACTGGTAGATTCACATTAGATATCTTGATTCAACAAAGAATCTTAAATTTTTGGTCAAAATTAAACTGTCATAGCAAACTGTCATGTATGATTTTTATGTTAGCATATACTTTGTATTCTAAAAAGGGTGTAAATATAGGTTGGATGTCAAATGTAAAAACTGTATTGGATAGCTTAGGGTTATGTTATATATGGGATTCGCAATCTGCGTTAAGTGCAGTAGATATTAAATTTACTATCAAACAAAGAATGATTTACCAGTTCTGGCAAAAAATACATAGTGATATGACCATTTCATCTAGGGGACAACTTTATTCAAATTTAAAAAAAGAATTGTCTCTTGAACTATATCTATTGAGATTACCTTTATTTTATAGAAAACTTATCTGTAAGTTCAGGTGTTCAAATGTGAAAATTCCCGTTGAAACCGGTACAGGGGCGGATCCAGAACCTCGATGTCTGGGGGGGGCACCATGAAACCAAAATTAAAGATTTTTTTTATATATGCATATATGCGAGTGTGGGTGGTGGTGGTGTCATGTATTGGGGATGATGGTGGTCGTATGGTGGAGGGGTTGGGGGGGTCGGGTCTTCATTTTTTATATCTTTGCATTATTTTTTTTGGTCCATTTCTTTCTACTCTTTTATTTGTTGCCAATTGTCCTCTATTCTTTACAGCTTTAATCTGCTTTCTATATTTTTGGGGCCTATTTTTTTCTAGCCTTAACTTTTTGACCATTATTCTCTAATCTGTAAACCACATTCATACCCTCATTCACGGTAACCTATTCATACCTTCATACATGGTAATTAAAACAAGAAAAAATATATACATATTACTGTACTATAATAGAAAAACAAAGGATATGGGGTATCCATCCATGACACAAAATCAGATCATGCACAGCAAAAAAACACACAATAAGCTTTTATTGCTGTTCTTCATCTCAAATATAAGTAGGTTTTCTATGATACAATATAATTTTATTAATGATTACATATAAGGCAAAGACCATTCATGTTTTCATGTAAGTCTGAAAAAGACTGTTCTGAGAGGTAAAAGGACGGAAAGTCACAAGACAAAAAGTCACAGGGCAGAAAGTCACAAATTTGATAGGACAAAAAGTCACAAATAATTTGTTGACAATTGAATATACGAGAGAAAGATCTTAAAATATATTCTTTTTATTTCATATATTCATTTTACTGTTTAGAAATTTGATTATAAGCCTTGATAAATGAAAAATTATTAAATTTTAAGCATGCAAAGGATATATTCTAAGCTATTTAAGTACCAAGCCACTTTGTCATTTTGTTTTCTTAACAATTATTTGATTGTTATTGAAATTTATTGAATAAATTTTAATTACAAAGTTGCTTTATATATAATAGTTAAAGAAAAATACAAAAATGTTTTTTTTAAAATAAGTGTTTTCTTATTCAAAGAAAAATAATCTCAAAACTGAATTGTGACTTTTTGTCCTGTGACTTTTTGTCCGTGACTTTTTGTTTGTGACTTTTTGTCCTGTGACTTTCTGTCCTACATTCTTCTGAGACAGGCACATTCCCCAGAAACCGTATATAGTGTGAGTGTTTGGTAAAAAAGACGTATCTCATAGCGATACTAACATTCTTGACACTAAACATCTATTTTTACATATTCTTTTAAGACCGATTTTAGTTGGTAATTTCTTTTCTGATCAGAAGATTTCACTTGTTAATCGATCTTGATCCTGTAATTTTGTATTAGAAACCAATAAATATGTTCGTATTAATTCCAATCAGCATGAACATGTACATGTAGTTTACATAAATACTTTTGGATATAGACATTACACAAAGGTGTCAATATTTACACACCCATCGATAAGTTCTCATAAATGTTGAAGCTGGGGTTAATTAACGACCAGTTTAGGAAGTCGAATCAAGCTGTGTCTTGATTTTCGATCTAGATATCTAGATAAGCAGATACAGTAACACTAAAACTATGTTAAAAAATTTTTTGGTGACCCCGACTGGGGGGGCACGTGCCCCCTGTGCCCCCGGTAAATCCGCCACTGCGGTAGATGGACAAACACGTACGCCCATTGACGAGCGAAAATGCCATCTATGCAGTGATAGAAATATAGGTGATGAATTCCATTACTTATTTATTTGTAAGAGTGAGAAAGTGGTTGAACTGAGGGAGAAGTATATCCCTACATATTTTATAAATATGCCATCACATATTAAAATGTATGGATTATTATCCTGTTGTAATTTACCTTTGATGAAGAGACTAGCCATATTCATAAAATATCTTATTAAAATATTGTAACTTACATTTGCGAATGTTATATATCTCATATATGTTGTTCACAAACACCTGACTTATAGATATTTTTTATACACTTAAAAAACACGTGCTCGTATATAATATATAATTATACAAAATTATAGAGTTACCTCTCTTTGCATTTATTATGTATGTGTATATACATTTATTATGTTTATGTCAATGTCAAGAAATTTTGCATTTTAGGTGTGTGGTATATTCATAACATGTCTAAGTACATGTATATAGTGTTTTGCTCGCCATTGTCAAATTGTAAATGTGTTTATTAACTGCCTCTTGTTACAGTGTAATATCTGTCTGAGTGTACTAATAAAACTTGAAACTTGAAACTTGGACTTGTTTGTTTGCTTTTTGGCCTTGAATGTTTGTCCCTAATATTTTATTAACTATGTATTTACTTTCAGGTATCACAGATCGAATTTATTCGTTCATAGTGTGTTAATTTACGTTTTTTGTTTGATTTAAGCCTTCCAATTGATATTTTATCGTGTGTTTTTCTATGTTGTGATGTTATACTATTGTTTCAGAAAAAGGGAGAAGGTTTGGTACCATTAAAACGTTTAATCCCGCTGCAAATGTTTGCACCTGTCCTAAGTCAGGAATCTGATGTACAGTAGTTGTCGTTTGTTTATGTAATTTATACGTGTTTCTCGTTTCTCGTTTTTTATATAGACTAGACCGTTGGTTTTCCCGTTTGAATGGTTTTACACTAGTAATTTTGGGGCCCTTTATAGCTTGTTGTTCGGTGTGAGCCAAGGCTCGGAGCCTCCGTGTTGAAGGTCGTACATTGACCTATAATGGTTTACTTTTATAAATTGTTATTTGGATGGAGAGTTGTCTTTGTGACAGAATATAAGTTCCCACATAATATTTGTTCCAAAGAACTTTTAGCATATAACAAAAGTTCCATTGGGAACTTTCCTTATATAATATTTTATCCAATGCTATAAGAAAATTTCCTTCACAAAGGATAAAATATTACATAAGGAAAGTTCCCAATGGAACTTTGTTATATGCTAAAAGTTCTTTGAATAAATATTATGGACAATGTTTTATATAATAAAAGTTCCAGGAATATTTGTTATATTATAAAAGTTCTGAGGAAAATTTGTTATATTATAAAAGTTCCAGGAATATTTGTTATATTATAAAAGTTCTAGGAATATTTGTTATATTATAAAAGTTCCAGGCATATTGGAATATTGGCTACATTATAAATGTTCCCGGAATAGTTATCATGGTTATTAGATAATTAAAGTTCTAGAAATATTTATTATATTATCAAAGTTCTAGGAATATATACTACAATATCCATAATTATTTTTAGATAAAAATGTATGGAAGTAAATTTCCAATATAAAATAAAGTACAGGCATTTTCATCTGAAATTTCTGGCTAACTTCATGTTTGACTAAAGTATAAGCTAAACTTTCTTCATTGGTACAGACTAACGGACCATTTAGTTAAGTAAGTCACAGTGGAGCATGCAGTAATAAAATATATTAAAAATATATATTCTGACCTTGTTTAGAATAATTAAGAGCCATCGTTTAAATATGTAAAAATTTTGCTGTATTCCTCAGACTCCATTCTTCATGTTCTTTGTATGTGCTACATGTACAGGTAAACATTAATTAAGATGTAATCAGGTGTAAAAAATCAAATGACTCTCTTTCTTTTAAAGGAACAAATATTATGAAACCATATGACGTTTTAGTTCCAGGAAAATATCTTATGAAGGTGGAAATAATATTATGTAATGTTTTTTCCCAAGAACTTTTATTATCCATAGTTTTGTTCCAGGGGGAACAAGTATTATGCGAAACAAATATATGTTCACAAGTCTCATTGGCACTCACACCACATCTTCCTATATCTATGTAAACATGTATAAATTATGTTTTAAGTTCAAACAAGTAACAGATGCTTTTCAGTATTATTTTCCAAGGACATGGACATAATTTAATAACAACAATTACAAAATATTGTCCTGTAGATGGACCATATTTCATACATGGCATGGACATTATTAAATACCAAAATTCAATGAAAAACTGTCCAAGTGGACGCATTTTCACAGGTCACTATTATGTCTTACACAAGCAGAGGTAAACAATTATTAATTCTTTAACAATGTTCTAAATAATATATCTGAAGAGTTAATATTTTGATTCTAAGTTACTTAGTGAGTAGTTGTTAGTCATGCATTAGTGATTATGTTTATTGTTAAACTTCTTCATGGATCAATGAGTTATAACCCCTTAACTTTTTTAAAAAGTTTGGGTAACTCTCTCTTCTTTTTAATGATTGGTTCATTAAGTCATATGTCTTTTTTTTGGAGGGAAATTCTTTTGTTTGGTTAGAATTTGCTTTTATCTTGAACTGAGTGGTGCTGATATCATTTGTATTCAAATTTAATGGACATCTTTGATTTTATATAAAAAAGGTCAGTTTTCTATTATTACATTTGTAATATCTCATATTTCAACATATATACTAATGTGATTTTATTGTATAAATGATCAAAATAAATGATTCCAGATATCATAGATATAGGAAGATGTGGTATGAGTGCCAATGAGACAACTCTCCATCCAAATAACACAATTTATAAAAGTAAACCATTATAGGTCAAGGTATGGCCTTCAACACAGAGCCTTGGCTCACACTGAACAACAAGCTATAAAGGGCCTATGGATATTTTAAAGATTAAACATGTCAGGAATAACCATTAATTTTTGGAGTTTATTGAATCAATTACATCAATGGTGGAGAAATGTATGAATTCATGTTACAATATTTCTTTAAGGTTTTTTTTTATATAAAAACTGCATTATACCACATTATATGTCAATGGATGAATAATACCTTAATTGAGATACAATTCACTGACCAATTAATGGTTAGTCCTGGCCTGTTTAAACACAGATGTATATGAAATATCTGTAAAGGTATATGACCCCTTTAATGGAAAAAGGGGATTGTGTGGCAAATAAAACCAAGATTTTTGTAGAAAATCCACAGACTTTAATACATAGATTTTAGTAATTAAACTATAAGCATAGAATACTCACTTGTTTTTTAAGATGTGCTAGCATTTATTTTTTTACCAAAAAATCCTAAGTAACCTTTAAAATCCAAAAAAAAACTTGCTGAGTCACTTAAGTGGAGCACACCCTAGAATGTGTACTTGAATTGGTCCATATTTATATTTGTTTTTACCAATCAGGCGGAAACCCGGTTGAAATAGAACAAAAGAATCAAAGCTCTTTGTAAGAGAAGGCGATAAATGCTTACTGTAATGTGTACTATAGTAACAAAATTTTTAAAAGTTAATAGAAACAAATAAAATGACAATTTTCTGCTCAATTACGAAGTGTTTTATTTTAAAAACACCATTTGCATGAGTTTTCAATTTATCTATTACATAGTTAAGCAGAACAATTAGATATCAAGTCGATGACATGGGTATCTATCAAGTTGGATGTAGAAAATGCATAACCTCCGATTTAAAAAAAAATTACCAAGGACAGAGAACATATCAATCTTTTAGGTCAGTAATTTTCGTGTGTGCCCTTCCATTATTTGACTCAAGAAAATTTCCAAAAATTGGGTAACAATTGTATCGAAAGAAAATCAAGTGCACCTTTTTATGATAGGGCGTGTTTGAGTTGAATATTTTGTCTTGGAAACGTATTAAGCAAGAGTATTTGATACATGATCTCGCTTCAGATTATATCATTTTTATATATTAAGGCTACAGGTTGACTTTATAACATAAAAAAATCACAGTACTAAAAGATGAAATATATAGATCAAGTGAAATACCTTGCTAATGAATCACAAAAACAGAGTAGGTGTGTTCTAATAGTTATTTTTTTTACTAAAAGTACTTCGAAAAAAAATCATTTTTTGTGTGTGATAATTAGGGTTTATAGATTTAACCACTAAAAATTTTAAGTCTGCCATTCCACGAAATATTTAATTACATTTTATTTAAATGTTTATGAATTTTCGGAAATTCCACCTGACAACCGATCAGACAATAGTTTTAAGTTGAATCAATGCAGAAAAGAACATTAACTGATGCTCATTAGCTAGTAGATACATAAGGATTATAATGGTGCTAGGTGGATAAATTTATCGGTTTTCAAGAGCTAAATTGGCAGCGCGTCATCCCTACAATGGCTTCCATTTCTACAATTGTTAAAATGAACTGCCGTAATGGGGAGATAAATTTGATGAAGTAGAATCCTAACTGCAATATCTAAATTTATCGTGAAGTTCATGTGGATCCTATGGCTAAAATGGCTGTGTTTTCAACTCAAACTTTACTCTTTGAGTACAGACAAACCTGTGCATCTGGAAAAGTTTTAAGGCATAACTTGTATGTTAAGACATATTTTGGATTATAACTTGTATGTTAAGACATATTTTGGATTATAACTTGTATGTTAAGACATATTTTGGATTATTACTTGTACGTATAAACAAATTAATTAAACTTTTAGCCACAACAGTTATGATTATGTTTTTGTTGCAGATATTGAACCAGACTTTTCCAATATTGTATATGATGTAGTTTCCACATCCCAGGGTTCCTGAGTTTTGTGTACACAGGACATTTGTATCTCATACATGGTAGGTTTTGTATTCTGTTTAATGTCTCGACTTGAAAATTATACATGTATATTATGTCTAATTTATAAACTAATTGAGATATCTTATCATGTTTATAAACTAAATAGGATATATATTGTATATTACATGATATTATTAATTATAGTGTGCTAGTAACCTAATATGATATATATGGGGTCAGTAAATTCCATATGGGGTGAGAGCAAATGCCTGAACCCTGATTTAGAATTTACTGACCCTGTATATATCATATTAGGTCACTAGCACACTAGGTAACAAATTTATACGGTGACCTACAGATGTTAATTTCTGTGTCATTTTTGGTCTATTGTGGAGAGTTGTCTCATTGGCAATCATACCACATCTTCTTTTTTGTATCATGTGCAATCATACAACATCTTCTTATTTTTATTTTAAAGTGTTCAAGTATTCAATTTTAAGAACCTACTTTCATTAGTCTGCATTAAGAAACTAATGTCAACAATAACAATTTAATATCAACAACCTTGACATAACAATATCAAAATGAAATTTAAATACATTTCAATAATCAAATAGAGCCAAACTCGTAACTTCTCTACTCAACGTGTATTGAAATAAGCCCTGCCTCCCTACTAACATAATATGGAATATACGAGTTCTCCACGTGGATGCTTTTAACCAATCTTATTCCTAGAAATGTATAGGAGGTAAGATAAATCTTATATATAAGATGTGATATCTTATATAGTAAATACGATATCTTATTAACTCTTATTAGGGTATCTGTGTTAGTTTTACTCATTATCTGTTTTAGGTTGAAAGATAACTTATTGTATAAAAAGATATCTTTCATATCTAAACTTATATCTTATTATTATTTTTTTTAAAGATATCTTGAAAACTTGTCTTCACCAGTTTTCAGAATAATATATAATATATAAATTAAATGAAATGTATGATATTCAACAGTTGTCGTTTGTTGATGTGGTTCACAAGAGTTTCTTGTTTCTTGTTTTTTTTTATAGATTAGACTGTTGGTTTTCCCATTTGAATGGTTTTACAGTAGTAATTTTTGGGGCCCTTAATAGCTTGCTGTTCGGTGTGAGCCGAGGCTCTGTGTTGAAGACTGTACTTTGACCTATAATGATTTACTTTTATAAATTGTGACATTGGATCTCATACCACATCTTATATCTATTTAAGCTAATTAATAACATTAGCAGAATCAAATTTATAAAGTAAATAAGATATGGTGTAAACTAAAACAATATCCTATAAATTGAATTATTATATCTTGCAAAGTAAATATTACATGTAGTATTTTAATGTCATAACTTATTTTAATTCGAGGTTAAAAGATATCTTAAATTTATACTTGATGAGATATTTTTAATAATCAACTAATTGAGATATCTCAAAATAAACAAAGTATTAACTTCAAAATATTTATAAATATATGATATCTAATCGTGTTTAAATTAAACATGATATCTCATAATCTTTTTTTCTATAAATAAACTTTATCCTATACTTAATGGAAAAATTAAATAAAAATGTGGGGTCACCGTTCATTTAAACTTACAATCTGCCTTTCAAAGAAGCATACATTTTTGTTGAAGTCCTTTTTTTTCCGTTGAACTAATAGGAGAAAAAATGGAAAAATCGAAATAAAAAAAGAACTATATTACAGAAATCGCTTAAATTTTACAATAGTTTAGTTTAAGTACATAGGTTCTTTTGAAAAAAATAATAAAAAATATAGGTCACCGATGAATTAAAAAAATTATTTCAATTTTTATGCTAAAAAAAAATGCATTTTATAAAGTAAATAAGATATCATTTAAACTAAAACTGTTTCCTATGAATTGAAAGCTAGACATAGCAATCCTACATTCTGTCATCAGCTTCACCCACAAATATTCCCTCTGTTGTCAAAGTTTTTGAAATTTTAAATACTTTCTTAAACTAGCCTTAAATTTTGTAAAAAAAAAATCCTGTTTATCCGTAATTTACTTATAAATAAACTTAGTTTTTCTACCAGTTAACATTATGGACATTCACTCTGTGGTTTAAGTTTTAAAAATTTAATAACTTTCTTTAAAGAACCTGGATATATACCAAACTTGGACAGAAACTTGTTTATGACATTGACAACACTGTCCCAGGTTGGGGAGGGGGTGGTTGGGTGCCCGCTAACATGTTTAACCCTACCATATTCTGTATGTATGTGCCTGTCCCAGGACAGGAGCCTGTAATTCAGTGGTAGTTATTTGTGGTTGTGTCATATATTTGTTTTTTGTTCCTTATGAGCTCACCTGGCCCAAAGGGCCAAGTGAGCTTTTCTCATCACTTGGCGTCCGTCGTCCATCGTCCGTCGTCCGTAAACTTTTACAAAAATCTTCTCCTCTGAAACTACTGGGCCAAATTTAACCAAACTTGGCCACAATCATCATTGGGGTATCTTGTTTAAAAAATTTGTGCGATGACCCGGCCAACTAACCAAGATGGCCACCATGGCTAAAAATAGAACATAGGGGTAAAATGTAGATTTTGGCTTATATCTCTGAAACCAAAGCATTTAGAGCAAATCTGACATGGGGGTAAAATTGTTTATCAGGTCAAGATCTATCTGCCCTGAAATTTTCAGACAAATCGGACAACCTGTTGTTGGGTTGCTGCCCCCGATTTAGTAATTTTAAGGAAATTTTGCAGTTTTTGGTTATAATCTTGAATATTATTATAGATAGAGATAAACTGAAAACAGCAATAATGTTCAGCAAAGTAAGATCTACAAATAAGTCAAATGACCAAAATTGTCAGTTGACCCTTTAAGGAGTTATTGCCCTTTATAGTCAATTTTTAACCATTTTTCTAAAATTTTAGTAATCTTTTAAAAAAATCTTCTCCTCTGAAACTACTTTGACAAATTTAACCAAACTTGGCAACCATCATCTTAAGGGTATGTAGTTTTAAAAATGTGTCCAATGACCCCGTCCACGAACCAAGATGGCCGACATGGCTAAAAATAGTATATAGGGGTAAAATGCAATTTTTGGCTAATATCTCTGAATTCAAAGCATTTAGAGCAAATCTCATTCATTAAAATATGTTCATTAAGTCAAGATCTAACTGCCTTGAAATTTTCAGACAAATCAGGCAACCCGTTGTTGGGTTCCTGCCCCTGAATTGGTAATTTTAAGAAAATTTTGCAGTTTTTGGCTATTATCTTCAATATTATCTTAGATAAAGATAAACTGTAAACAGCAATTATGTATAGCAAAGTAAGATCTACAAATAAGTCAACTTGACCAAAACGGTCAAGAAGGAGTTATTGCTTTTATAGTAAATTTTAAACAATTTTCGTAAATTTTTGTAAACTTTTACAAAATATTTTCCTTTGAAACTACTGAGCCAAGTTCATTATAGATAGAGAAAATCGAAACAGCAAGAATGTTCAGTAAAGGAAGATTGACAAACACATCATCATCACCAAAACATAATTTTGTCATGAATTCTATTCTCATCTATTATGTATGTCCTTTGTTTAGTATGAACATAGACCAAGGTGAGCGAGACAAGTTCTTTAGAGCCTCTAGTTTTGTACTTATATCAGGCCATTAGTTTTCTTGTTTGAATTATTTTACTATGGTAATTTTGGAGCCTTTTATCTATGACCATGTTCTGTGACTTAAAGTAGTTAATTTCTGTGCCATTTGGTCTCTTGTTGAGATTTGTCTCATTGGCAATCATTCCACATCTTTTTTATAATCATTTACCAATTATTCAAAATTGATTAAACTAAACTTTACATATGAATGGCTGATTAAACTTAAACATGCGTACTTTAGGGATAATAAATGTTATTTTTACTTTTCAGTATGTTGAGAGAAGTTCAGAACAAGCAATTTGGTTGAAGAGGAGTTGTCAACACGTCATCTTTGAATAAGGTCAATTGTATTAGAAGTGAATCCTTAACAGAAATGAGACAATAATCAAATAATTCAAAGACTACATGGATGTTATTTGGACTAGCATTTGCATGACCTAAATGTGGTATTTTTCATATGAACACTTACAAGGCAGATAATAGTCTGTGACAAACATTTGTATGCAATTAAAGACTTGAAGAACTTATACGGTATTCTTCAGATTTCAGTAGAATTTGTTTAAAACGGTACATTCTTGGTATGAATTGAAGAATTTTTGCTCATTTAAATGAATTATGAAAATGTTTTATATGTTTAGAATAAACAAAAACAACATAAAAGATAGACAAATTTTTATTTTCTTTCTTGAAACTTATAACAGAATAAATTGTCATATGCTAATTCTTGATAGATGTACTGCCAGAAATTTATCAAGTCTATTTTTAGCCTGAAAGTGCAACTCAATGCACGGTTATACACACAGGAAACTACATTTATCTCTCAACCATATAAAAAATAAGGATATATGGAAGGATTGCCAATGAGAATAACTATCCTTAAATGCCAATGATATCTTATAAACTATATAAGATATCTAATAAACTATATAAGATATCTTATAAACTATATAAGATATCTCATTTACTATATAAGATATCTCATATAATTTTATAAGATATCTCACATACCGCATAGCGGGTTATTTTCGCTTACTTTGGCGGGTCAGGGAAAATCGCGAAAATAAATTCCGCGAAAAATTTATGCATACGTTCGATACTTTCTAATAGCTAAAGCATTTTGTAAACTATCTATTTTTTCCCGTTCGACGGATCAATAACGGTTTATGTTAATTTAAACAACATAAATGCCAAAGGCCATTGTTCACTGGCTGTCAGGTGTTAATTATTTTATTGGTTACATAATAAAATAAATAATAATATAAGAGTGTAAGGTACGCTGTCAGGTATTTTATCCTTATTAATTAGTGTCAAATTATATAAGAGTTGCAAGTCACTCATGATATTTTATAATCTAATTAGTACATCAAAGGTCCGGTCAATTTCGTAACTAATTAACCATAACATTTACAAGAAGTTTGTACACCTGTGACAAATAACTATGTACCGGTATTCTATTGGTTAACTGTATTAAAATATAATCAATAAATAAGACGTCATGCAGGTAAAACAATCATTTAACCATACCAATAGACCCTTGTTTGTCAATTTTTACAACTTTTTAACGGCAACTGTTTCAGTATCCGCTAAAATATTTAATTGGGATTAAAGAATCCGCCAAAATAAAAACCGCCAAAATTTTTTGTATACTTTGTTGCCCCTTAATCGCGAAATTTTACACCCGCGGAAATAACCAGCTATACGGTATTATATAAGATATCTTATATAGTTTATAAGATATCTCATATAGTTTTTGTCGAGCCTGCAACTTTTGTCGCAGAAAGCTCTACATAGGGATAGTGATCCGGCGGCGGCTGCGTTAGCTAACTTCTTAAAAGCTTTATATTTTAGAAGGTGGAAGATCTGGATGCTTCATACTTTGTATATGGATGCCTCATGTTACGAAGTTTCCGACAGTCACATGTCCAATGTCCTTGACCTCATTTTCATGGTTCAGTGACTACTTGAAAAAAGTTAAGATTTTTGTAATGTTAAATTCTCTTATTATAAGTAATAGGATAACTATATTTGGTATGTGCGTACCTTGCAAGGTCCTCATGCCCGTCAGACAGTTTTCACTTGACCTCGACCTCATTTCATGGATCAGTGAACAAGGTTAAGTTTTGGTGGCCAAGTCCATATCTCAGATACTATAAGCAATAGGTCTAGTATATTCAGTGTATGGAAGGACTGTAAGGTGTACATGTCCAACTGGCAGGTGTCATCTGACCTTGACCTCATTTTCATGGTTCAGTGGTTATAGTTAAGTTTTTGTGTTTTGGTCTGTTTTTCTTAAACTATAAGCATTAGGTCAACTATATTTGGTGTATGGAAGAATTGTTAGCTGTACATGCCTGCCTAGCATGGTTCATCTGACCTTGACCTCATTTTCATGGTTCATTGGTCAATGTTTAGTTTACTTGGTTAATGTTAAGTTTATGTGACAGTTGTAATAAAGCTTTATATTTAGGACTATCAACATAATATCAATGATTAGTAAAGAAGGCGAGACATTTCAGCGTGTGCACTCTTGTTAAGATATCTCATAAAATTTATAAAATATCTTTTAAACTATATGAGATATCTTATAAAATTCAGAAGATATCTTATAAAGTATATAATATATCTTATATACTTTATGAGATATCTTATATAATATATTAGATGTCTATATCTTATATAATATATAAGATATCTCATTTGATATATAAGATATTGTATAAAATGAAATTATAAGCTGTCTTATATATTAAATAAGATATCGTATACATTAAATAAGATATCATATATTAGATAAGATATCTTATATATTATATAACATATCTTATATATTATATGAGATATCTTGAAATTCGAATAAATAGTAAAATGACTTTCCATATAATAACCTAAGAACAATTCATTGTTAAATAGATATAAGAATATGTGGTATGAGTGCCAATGAGGCAACTCTCAATCCAAGTCATAATTTAAAAAAGTAATGATTAAAGACTAAAATTGAGAATGGAAATGGGGAATGTGTCAAAGAGACAACAACTCGACCATAGAGCAGACAATAGCCGAAGGCCACTAATGGGTCTTGAATGCAGCTAGAAATTCCCGCACCCTAAGTCGTCCTTCAGCTGGTCCCTAAACATATGTACTAGTTCAGTGATAATTGACATCATACTAAACTCCTAATTATACACAAGAAACTACAATTGAAAATCATACAAGAGTAACAAAGGCCAGAGGCTCCTGACTTGGGACAGGCACAAAATTGTGGCGGGGTTAAACATGTTTTTTTGAGATCTCAACTCTCCCCTTACACCTCTAGCCAATGTAGAAAAAATAAATGCACAAAAATACACACAGTGAAACTCAGTTTAAGAGTTGTCTGAGTCCAATGTCAGAATATGAAACAAAAGAAAATAAACAAAATGACAATAATACATAAATAACAACAGACTACTAGCAGTTACTGACATGCCAGCTCCAGACCTCAATTAAACTTGATTGAAAGATTGTCTTTTTACATTTTCATATCTTTCTGGTTTTACTTTATAGTTGAGTTGCTGTCACACTGTGTTTACCGGAATGCCACATGTTCTTCAATCCTTAAGAAAACCATCAAGAATTTCAAAACTAGATATATTTTACAGAGAAGTTATTTCACTTCTTAACACAGGCAACTTGGAATCAAGGTTTTTGATATTATTTCACTTCTTACCACAGGCAACTTGGAATCAAGGTTTTTGATATTATTTCACTTCTTACCACAGGCAACTTGGAATCAAGGTTTTTGTTATTATTTCAGTTGTAACATTTAAAATTATTTTCAGTGACTGACATGAAAACATGACAACGTTATGTATCAGTTAGCATTGGATACTTGTGTATACGTATGACGAAGTTAAGCCGCGCTCTGTGTTTGGGGTTCACAGATACTATACCTCCCTTTTAGGTATAGGAACGTCCCCCATCATACGTATCAAGTATCCATTCTTACTGGTACGTTAAACTGAGAGTGAGGTGGCTCAGTTTGACTGATGTGCGATGGCTCAGTCAAAACATATTTGCTATTCCTGGCACAAACTGAGAGAGAGGTGGCTCAGTCTGCATGTGAAGCTCTGTAACATGCTTTTAAGGGGAAAACTGAGAGCGAGGTGGCTCAGCCTGCATGTGAAGCTCTGTAACATGCTTTTAAGGGGAAAACTTAGAGCGAGGTGGCTCAGCCTGCATGTGAAGCTCTGTAACATGCTTTTAAGGGGAAAAAAGTATTTTATTTGTTTTTATCCAAATTTTAATTGGGGATATTTTACTGTTTTTATCCAAATTTTAATTGGGGATATTTTATTGTTTTTACTGGAACAAACTGAGAGTGAGGTGGCTCAGCCTGCATGTGAAGCTCTGTAACATGCTTTTAAGGGAAAAAAGTATTTTATTTGTTTTTATCCAAATTTTAATTGGGGATATTTTACTGTTTTTATCCAAATTTTAATTTGGGATATTTTATTGTTTTTACTGGAACAAACTTGAGAGTGAGGTGGCTCAGTCTGCATGTGAAGCTCTGTAACATGCTTTTAAGGGGGAAAAAAGTATTTTATTTGTTTTTATCCAAATTTTAATTGGGGATATTTTACTGGTTTTATCCAAATTTTAATTGGGGATATTTTACTGTTTTTATCCAAATTTTAATTGGGGATATTCTACTGTTTTTATCCAAATTTTAATTGGGGATATTCTACTGTTTTTATCCAAATTTTAATTGGAGATATTTTACTGTTTTTATCCAAATTTTAATTGGGGGATATTTTACTGTTTTTATCCAAATTTTAATTGGGGATATTTTTCTGCTTTTATCCAAATTTTAATTGGGGGATATTTTACTGTTTTTATCTAAATTTTAATTAGGGATATTTTACTGTTTTTATCTAAATTTTAATTGGAGATATTTTACTGTTTTTATCCTAATTTATAAGTTGAGGCAGGTCATTTTATGATTATTTGGGAAATGAGGGACTTTTTACATTATTTTATCCATTTGGGTGTGGGGGACAAAGGGAATATTTTACTTATAAGACCAAATTTTAATTTATACAGGAGACCTTTTTTTTTTATCTTTTTTTAGTTAAATGTTAAGCCCCAAGTCAAATCAAAGACTTAAAAACTGGTACTCCAAAAGGAAAAGATAGGTGACCTACTGTGGGCATTTGTCTTGGTGAACTAGCACCTTAAAAGTCCAGCTAACCCACAGGCCGGCTGGCTAGTACAAGCAGACAGGTATTTTTAATACCATTTGGCATTTTTAAACTTTGGCATTTTTCATTTGGCTTTTTGTTTTATGTGGTTTTTGAACTATTTGGATTTATACCATTTGGCAATTTTCATTTCTGTTTTTTTTTTCATTTTTTTCAACATATTTTGTAATCAACACACCAAAAACACTTCAAAATTAAGAGTGGGATATATACTTTTGGCCTCCATAATGTTTATCAATCAAAACAGCATTCTATTTTCAAATTTACATTACACAATTTGGCTTTCTGTAACGTTGGCTGTTAATCTTTTGTACGAATGCTATGATGACCATTATGTGTAGAAAATAAGACTACATTTCTAAAAGTGGCTCAGTATCATATATTTATGTTTGATATCAATCAGTTCTAAATTTCCTTCACATTTCTAAAATTTAAGATCTTCCATATCTGGTACATCTTATAATATCGTATTCATCTACTAACCCAATTTTCTCATAGGGACTTAACACGAAGCAGAAGGGGTATTAGGTGGTAGGTGGTTAAGGGTGTAATGAATGTGAAAGGGAGGGAGAAAAATGAAATGATTGAGAGGGTGATCGTATATAATTGTGAGTGGAATGTAGAGAGGGAGAGAAGGTGTGAGAGAATGTGATTTCATAGTAAGGGCAGGATGTACTGGTCTAATGGAAGTGCAGTTTCTGTTTTGTCTCATGTAGTTTCTGTTTTCTACATCAGTCTGATAAGTTTAAATATTGAAATTGCTGTCGTCTAAAAGTTCAGATTAACAGCCTTTCTTGTTACTGTTTATGTGCTGCTTATATATAAACATTGTAGCACTTCTCAGTAGCTAGATAGAGTTGTGGCTTTTCATCAAATTAAGCAGCAGCTTCTGTACAGTTCATGTTGGAATGATACCAAGTGCTGTGTTTTTCTTCCAAGTTGAGAACATTTTTGATCTTCATGAACTAGTAATTACACATGATGAAGCTTTTTATGGCCCCGCAACAAATATGGCCCTGCAACAAAGCTGTCGGGGCCATATGGTTTAACCCTTGTCTGTCATTCCATCATTCCGTCATTCCATCTTTCCATCTTTCCATCATTATGTCATTCTGTCATTCCGTCATTCCGCAACAAACCATTATACGGGCTTTTTTTCTAAATGCCTTCAGATATTAAGCTGATTTTTGGTATGTGAGTTCACCATGATGAGTTTTAGATCAAGTTTGAGTTTCGTTCTGCTCCGCTAATTTTTGCCAAAATTACATGTTTTGGACTTTGATAAATTGTTGAAAATCAGTTATACAGACTTTTTTTTTTAAAAGCCTTCAGATATTGGGCTGATTTTTGGTATGTGAGTTAACCATGATGAGTTACAGATCAAGTTTGAGTTTTGTCCTGCTCTACTATTTTTGCCGAAATTACGGGCTTTGGACTTTGATAAATGGTCGAAAATCACAGTTAAATGGAGTTTTTTAAAGCCTGAAGATTTTGAGCAGAATTTTGATATGTGAGACTACCATCATGTTTATGTTCACATGTGTTGTTGAAATTGCAGATTTTTCAACTTTTTGAGATGGAGCCATTCGTGTCGTTTCGACACATCTAGTCTTTTTTTGCAACATGTTTTTTTATCAACACAACCAAAACACTTCAAAATTAAATATACACTTTTGACATTCATAATGATTATCAATTATTTTCAAATTTACATTAAATAATTAAATAACTTTAGTATAAGTAAATAGAAATGTATGAAATTTGAACACAAGGTTTATAACCACACAAGAAAGGTTGGGGTTGATTTAAGGGGTTGTGGTCCCAACACTTTAGGGATTAGGAGGCAAAAAGGGGCCCAAAAAATCATTTTTCTAGTTTCCAGACAATAACTTGTGGAACATTGTATGGATCTCTCTGAAAGTATACCACAAGTTTCCATTCCTCAAAAGGATGGTTAGGATTGGCTTTTGAGGGTTATAGCTTAAACCAATTAGGAATTAGGGGGCCAAAAAGGGGGAAAACAATGATTTCCTGTTTGATGGACTATTACTTATTTAAGTACATGAATGTTACGTTTGAATTACATCCCTTACACTACTTTTAAGTCATGTATAACGAAATGTATTGTCTTGAGGTGATTTTCTGCCAATTTGTTTTTAGAAAAAAGTAAAATCACAAAAATACTAAACTCTGAGAAAAATTCAAAACGGAAAGTCCCTAATCAAATGGCAAAATCAAAAGCTCAAACACATCAAATGAATGGATAACAACTATCATATTCTGACTTGGTACAGGCACTTTCTTATGTAGAAAATGGTGGATTGAGCCTGCTTTTATAACTAGTTAAACCTCTCACTTGTATGACAGTCACATCAAATTCCATTATATTGACAACGATGTGTGAACAAATCAAACAGACATAACAGGTAAAAATGTCAAAAATACAGCCATCAAGAGAGAACTAACTGTTTTAAAAAAGAATTTTAGGATGTATTTAAATGGGTAATTATGGTTGCAAATTCAGTATTTGGAATTTTAAATTTTAAATTTTAGATTACAGAAATTTCAGAAATTAAAAGGACATTTTCTTTAAATATAATTTATTTTTGCCAAAAAAAAAGGGGAGGTGTCAATAAACAACAGCATAATAGTGTATTGCACAAGAGCAAAAAAAAAATGAGGGGTCAATACGCACCAGCATAGTGTATTGCACAAAATCAAAGCAAAAGGGGTGTATTTTTTGGGGAGGGGTTTCAATTCGCAACAGCATAGTGTATTGCATATAAGCCAAAAAAATTAATATAAATTGAATCATATAACCAATTCTAAGTTCCTTGACTACAGTTATTCTCTGTCAGAAACCTATTATGTGTCAAATATTTAATTACAATCCATAGTCAGACCCAAGCGCGAATATTGTGTCCATTTTTGCCCCAACTGTTCATGGTAGGACCTCCGCGGTCGTATCTAGCTGCGCTCGGCGAAGCAATTTATTATCTTTGAAATGTTTTGTAGGAATTCTGCTTCACAGAAATACAAAACAAGTCGGTCATTAGGGATAACCAATAAGTACCCATAAGTCAGACTATAAAACATAAGGTTGAGAAAAATAAAATTTGGTACATTATAAACCTATAATAATGTAAGCTCTGTACAGCTTTTTACCAACGAACAAATAAAAGGCGTATACAATTCATGTAAACAATTTAAGACATGCAAATAAAATAAAATGCATATCAATGTGAAAGCATTATTAAGTGAAACAAGATGTCACAGTGCTCATGATAGCAACACTGAAAAAAGCACAGTTAAATTGAGCGCAGAGCCGGAATATAAAAGTAAAAACAAAGCAAAGGAAAAAAATATAAAGTACCAATGATAAAAGTATGTATGCAGTACCAGTGCAGATCCAGAAATTTTGATAAAGGGGGTGGTAGTGGCCATGAGGGGGCCCACTCCAGTCATGCTTCACTGATCCCTAAATAACTTAGTCAAACGAATTTTCCTACAAAGGGGACCGGGACCCCTGTCCCCACTTAATACGCCTCTGAGTACAAGTCATATTTTATGCCCATTATAGAATGACACGATTTCCCCGCTATAAATAAATTTATCTTTCGTTTAGAATAAACAGTGTTTTCACAAGGTTCAGTTACAATTCATATTACATATAGATTTTTCTTTTAAATAATCATAACAGATATAAAGTTTTAAGAATGTTCTAATTTACGAAAACATGTTTGGTATTTGAATGTTAAATAAAACTGTTATAATAGTTTCCCAAAATAAAACATTCCTCATTCAAAATATCTCTGGTCATTGGCTATCGAACGGAGCAACTGGAGTACTACTGTTTATTAAACAAAACCAACCGGAAGTTAGGTTGCAATCGGAACTACTCGGACTTTCTGATTGCATGAAGTTATTGTACTGCATAGCGAGAATGGCCGAGTAGTTACGATTGGTTAGGTTGTTGTCGTGACTTTTCCGACAAATCTAATAGTTAACCTAACCCGAATAATTCAGTCCCTCCCCGTAATCAACCTCTCCTACTTGTTAATGTAGTAATCGTAGATCAGCGGAATATAACGACTGAATTATTCGGGTTATAGTTAACCACCACAATGAGGTAACCAGCACAATGAGGTTTTAAGACACGCCTCTTTTCATAAATTAACGCCCACAAAACGGCTCTTTTATAGAAAGGTACAAAGAGCGTTGTCTTTTCCGGGACTGTAAGACTTTTTTTGTTTTACTGATTTAACGAATTTACAGAAGGCAGTGTCTGCGCGTACCCGCATGCGGGTACGAATAGTCAAATGGCCATTCATAGGCTACGCGTACCCACATCCGGTTTTATAATAAAATGCCATCGGATCGGGAATGAAACGTGAAATTTATACGGAATTTGTCGCAATTAGTGAATAAATTGATTAAAACTACTCAGAATTTTTATAAATATATATAGGTAAGTGAACAGTTTTTCTCAGTTAATAAATATTCTTAAAATGGAAGAGAGTGATATACATGTGGGGAAGACATTTCAAAGTTATCATGAATTGGAACAATTTGTTCAGAACTATCAGTCGATTAATTTTATACAATTGTATAAAAGAAACTCGGAGTCAATTGCAGCTGCAGAGAAAAGAAGAACTGGAAACACAAAAATTAAAGAGGAATAAAAGTTTAACAGAATATTTTGTTCCTGTATTCACGATGGCAAAAAATTCCTAATACAAGGTATTTGTTTTAAATTGTAGTTTTAAATCGAATTTGCCGCGTTTCATTCATTAGTCAAGTTTATTTTTTTATGTCGAATACTTCTAGTTTTTCTATTGTAAACCGTTCATGATATTAAGGATATGTCTACTTTCAGTACTTTCCAAATGGAATGTCCTTTCCACTTTAAACTTGGCGTAACTAAAGATGGACAAAACCTGATTGTGAGGGAATCACACAGTTCTCACAATCATGAGATCAATAAATGTTTATTTGACCATCTTCCTAGACAAAGGAAACTAGATGACCATAATCAGTAAAATGTTATTCTTTAAATTTGCATTTACATTTTATAATAGTATTAATAAAATTTTACAGAATAGGTAACAGGTAACAAGAAGAAACGGCGGGAATTGTAATACATATATTGGCTTTCATTACAGTAGGTTAGTATCCAATATGTATTTGCTCAATCGGCAATCAGTATGGACAAATTAAGTGTTAATTATTATAAAAACTTGTAAGTTGGGCAACAATATCCAATACACACACTTTTTGAGTAGAAATCAGTTGCTGATGATGATAATGGATGGGTGTTAAACGTCCATTGCAGCCACAAATTTAGTGCATACTCAGGTCGAGATCATGTTAATATAATATAAATATTAACCTTGCTTTGGACTAGACTGACACGATCATCCGAATAAACATGCTTTTCCACAGTAAGACATGTCACTTTATCGGACACAACAATCCGATATCCAAGCTGACCATGTCATCAGTCTTTGTTATTGCTTCTTAATACCGCGTGCTAATCAGAGAATCAGTAAATATCAATTTTAAAGTCTTTGTTTTTACCCTGACATGGGTCAAACCAACAACTTGAGCACTGGATGCAACCAAGTTCTGCAACACCACAGAGGCAGTTATAAGTTAAAGACAGATATCACAATATAACGTGTTTAAGGTTCTGCTAAGGTCAAATTTTTCTTCATGTGAGGCATTATATCCTTCTTCTTTCAAATACAGGAGTAGACTCCTTGGTAGGAGTCTAAAACTTCTCGTAACTTGTGTGCTATGTACATATGGACTTAATTAAAAGTAATATAAACAATAACGAAAAATAGTCTGTAGAATAACATATATACATTATGTACAGTGGCTTTAATTTTGATAGTTTAATAAGTTGGTGACTGTGTGTCCTTCAAATGTTAGAGTGGATATGCCACTTTTGAAGGATTCCAGAGTGTCAGACATACATGTACCTATTGCTTCAGGTAGTGAATTCCAATCAGAGATAGTGTTTGGATAAAAAGAATATATAAATAGAAGTCTTTATTAGTTGCCATTTGCAAAAATTTATGTTGCCCCCAAGTATGTCTATCAGATTTTGTAAAATTGTCCTTTGGAACTTCTACTAAACCCCAATTAATTTTATGTAGTTTTTTTTCGTCTATTGTCATGATTGTATAAACTTTCCCATTGTAAAGAATTTATCATGTTGGAAACTGCTCCCGGTGTTTGAAATGTTTTGTTTCTTAGCTTGTTCTTCCAGTTTGGGCTTCTTATTTTGTTCATGCATTTACATTTGTACAACAATATGAAGTTATTTATTTCAAAAGGACTGTAGAAATTTCAAAAAATAAATACATAATTTTGCTTTTAAAATTGAGTACACCAATTGCAAGACACATTTTTCAAATAATTCTAGTTCTCATGAATAGGAGTTTTCATTGTCCATAATTGTACAATATACTCTTTCTAAGTCTATACGAAGTACAAGCTAGCATTTAAAATGCATGTAAATGAATAATTGATCAGTTCTGCAAAATTGTTTTACTGCTTTACAAAATACAAAGGCCGCCACTTTTCAATTTTAAAGTGGCGTTGATTTTTTCGAAATTACTAAACCACAAACATTGAGGACCGTTAACTAGCGAGGGGCGTTATTGGACACACCTACTTAAAATAAAACATGCCTACTTTCTATACTCTTCTTTGTTAGAGATTGAAAAACACTGCAATGTACGGGATTGAAACATAGTTTTATCAATGAGCACTGCACAACATGGCAAACCAGTTCAGAACTTGACAGAAGCAGATGATCAATTGAAATAGGCACATTTAAAAGTTGTATATATGTTACAATAGATAATTGAGTTACATAGATACTCCTTGCACTCTGCATTCAACCAAAGCAAAATTTTCCATAGCTCTAAAAAAAAATATACATTCTTTTCTACGCTACCACAAGAAACATATTTGCAGTGGGGAATTGAAAGGCAAGGGAGGTGAGTAAAATTTGCCTTTACAGAAAAGTCACTGGAATATGACAACTACCGAGGGGTGGTCTTGATAAATGTTGTTTTTATACTGTATATAGGCATGATAGGAGGTCAGGTGTCCATGATAACTACCGTGGGCTGGTCTTGATAAATGGTGTTTTTATACTGTATATAGGTCAGATGTCCATGACAACTACGGAGGGCTGGTTTTAATAAATGGTGTTTTTATACTGTATATAGGTCAGATGTCCATGACAACTACGAAGGGCTGGGTTTAATAAATGGTGCTTTTATAGTGTATATAGGTCAGATGTTCATTACAACTACCGAGAGCTGGTCTAGATAAATGGTGTTTTTATAACGGTATATAGGAGGTCAGATGTCCATGACAACTACTGAGGGCTGGTCTTGATAAATGGTGTTTTTGTACTGTATATAGGTCAGATGTCCATGACAACTACCGAGGGCTGGTCTTGATAAATGGTGTTTTTATACTGTATATAGGAGGTCAGATGTCCATGACAACTACCAAGGGTAGGTCTTGAGAAATAATGGATAATTTCAGTGTTTTTTTGTTTACAGAAATGGCCATCATCATTTATCTTTTCCAACATTATTGCTGGATTACACACATTTGTAAAAAAAAAGAAGACAATGAGAAATTGTATTGGCAGTTTTGTTCCTGTGATACAATGATGTCCATCTATTTTGTTTTGGTAAAAGCAGATGATGATTAGCCTGAGTACTTCAAATGCTGTCATTGTGAGGTACTTATTAATTAAGAAATAGCCTTGATATGATTTGGATAATTTGTTTCAGTATTAAAATCAGTTTGTCAACTGTTATGATAGTGTCAAATTAAACACAAAGACATGATTAGAAATGAAATATTCAAATATCATAGTTCAACTACCATGTACCAATACAAAAGTTGAAATAAGTTTAATGGGCGTATTACCCTTGTTATGAAGCAAGTATATGTAGTCGTACATGGAGTGTTAATGAGGAAATTCAATTGTAAAATGCACCTTTGATAAATGTTGCATGCCACCAGCAGTAAAACACAATTTCATGGAATGAACATAACTGTATAACAACAACACATTTCATACAGAACATTACAAAAAATCAATGTACAATAATTAAAAACCAATTGTTCAGAGAACAATTGAAGGTCTTTCCACCACTAACAATATATTTTGATAGGAAAACATCAAAATTCAGGTTAAAATATTGCTTTATGATGTATAAATATGAATTTAAAGCAAAGGTCAAAATCTAGAACGTCCATTCAACCAATGACCTTGACCTCAATTTCAAGGTCATAAACCTAGGACCTCAAATCAAAAGACCATTGGTCTTTAATATGTATGGTTAATGAGTTATGTCACTTTACACATAGTTCTAAATATAAGATGGGCGGAAACTCCCATTTATTGTCTACGCACCCTCTCAACCAAAATTAACATGTTACGACATGTCGCAACTAACAATTTAGTAAAAATAATTTGTCGATATCTTATAAGGATTTTAAAAATTAGTCAAAATAAGTAAAAATCAAAATTTAGAATATGACCTTGACCTTTGACCTTGACCTAATTTTCATTTTTTTGGACCAAGGACCTTAAATCAAAAGACCCTAGGTCTCTATCACTTATTGTTTACAAGATAGAAATGCATATATCTTATATCAAATGCATAAGGGGAAATAACTCTCATATGGAGTGTTCATATCGCTTCGGTCAAAATAGGACAAATCATGCGAAGGATATAAAGAGCAATTTTATAAAATAAATTTGTCACTTTCTTTTACGGTTACGGAGGAGATGTAGTCACAAGGAAAACAGTGTTCGGGGAGTTAACTCCTACAAGGAAAAGTATTTGGTTTAGAATGGGTGAAAATAAAAAGCGCATAAACTGTATGATACTATATAAGAAATATCTTAGCGACATATTGCGAAACAAAAATTTTATGTGAGAACAAAAATTGGCGGAAGAAAATAATAATAATCAGAACAAATACAATAGGTCTTTCCACAGAAAAGTGGAAAGACCTAATAATATTGTATGTTTTATAGGGAAAATGAAGCTTCAAACTAGAAACATATCATCAGCGACAACAATATACTTTGAAGATAAAATAGTCTATTGTGTTAGCACATTAAAAGTGCAACAATTTATTTTAACGATTAAACCATCTGCTTTGAAACAATTCAAACTTTTGAGTTCTGAATATGTAATTACTTAGAAACAGCTTTTAGTTTTGGTAGTACAGTATTGTAATATACCGGGTACCCTAATGTAAATTCTAAGACAATTCAAAATTGTACAACCATGAATATAGTTGTTATAAATACTGTAATGCTGATAAACATATTGTTTAAAACAAATGAAAAATCTGAATCTGAGATTGGTATCAAGGTCAAGGCCCTATGACATCGTTTTTTTTTAATTCTAAGGAAACTATTAAAGTATTCCAATATGATATGTGTAAAAGAATGCTTTGTATGCAGGAAACAGAGATTGATTTTCCAAGCTGGACACAAATTATAATACTTGTAGATTTATGGGAGCTCAAGAACATACACATAATTCTTTCCATCTTGTAATTTTTATGATGAAATCACCAGTAGATGTTTTTATGCCCTACCTAGAAGAGGGGCAGTATGTTTTCTGGTTTGTTTGATTGTTTGTCCTAGAACAGGTTAAAGATTTGGTCAAGGTAGTTTATGGTGAAGTTAAAGTCACATCAACTTGAAACTAGAGAACCCATGTTCAATATGATGTTATCTTTCTAAATCTTATGCCAAATTACGGTTTTGACCCTATTTCATGATTCACTAACATTGAAAATGATAGTGTGAGTGGGCATTGTGTAAACTTGCAAGGTCATGCATTATAAGTGTCAACTTCAGACAATATTCACCTTATTGAAATAGAATCCCCCATACTGAAGTCTCCAGTTTGAAAAATGTTTTTTAGCTGAATGTTCTTCGTAACATCAATTGTATTTCAAAGTCAATCAGTAAAAAATCAATTCTTATTAACAATGTTTTGTATCTTCTTATGTTGTTTCATTTAGATGCAGGATGGAAGAAAGCAAACAGAACCAAGAAATACAAGTAATTATCAAATTACACATTTAAGATTGACTTATTGCAATTACATGTTGTCATATATAGTATTTTTCACATGTTGTATAGTTTAAAGTTATGTAGAATCTGCATTATCTATTATTCTTTGTTTACTAGAAGAAAAAGATGTGTCCAATGCTGTAACAGTTAATTTAAAGTCATACTAACTAGTGCTGACAATTTATGAACCTTCTCATTAACTTCCGTGAAAGTGTGCTTCAATATAAAAAAAAAGATTGATATGATTGCGAATGAGACAACTCTCCATGTGAGATCACATGTGGTTGGTGTCAGCAACAATATTAGTTACCATACATATAGCCTTCGACATGAGGCAAAAGCTAACAAACTATAAAGGGCCACAAAATGACAAGTGTAAAACAACTTAAACAAGAAAATTAAAGGCTTGTCGCTACTAAATTTACTTGCTGATATGAATAAGCCATCATACTAAGAGGAAGAAGTGTCTGGTCATGCATGTATTCATGTAGTAAATGGAAAGATGGTTAAAATAATTTTGTTCTTTGCTATTACGTTACAGATAAGTAGATTTGTTTCTCTTTTATAAATATTTACCAATATTTTTGCACACTTATAAATAGGTTCATGTATGAATTGCCCCTCTATGAAAATCCAAAGATGCAGGAAAAGAAAACCATGAACAAGCTTCAAATGATAAAGATGATAATGATGAATCAGGTTAGTGAATCCTGTATTATAAATTCTTTTCATAAAATAAACATAGGGTTGTAAATGCCTTGATCTTGTACACAAGATTAGCTCACCTGGCTTAAAGGCCAAGTGAGCTTTTCTCATAACTTGGCATCCGTTATCTGTCGTCGTTATTAACTTTAACAAAAATCTTCTCTGAAACTACTGGGCCAAATTTAAAACTTGGCCACAATATTTATTACGGTATTTAGTTTAAAAAAATGAGTCCTGCCAAACAACACAGACAACATGGTTAAAAATAGAACATGGGGTAAAATGCAAATGTTGTCTATTATCTTGAAAACAGCTCTAGATAGAGAAAATCTGACAGCAGCAGAAATGTTCTGAATTTTTAGATCTATCTTCTGGCTATTAACATTTATAATTTGGAAATTTATTAACTATTGATTGACATAATGAAATCAGTATTTATTCTTCCCATACTGATTGCTCGAGAATATATCTTCCATGACCATTGGGGAAAGTGTAAACTGTGGGTATGTTTAAAATAAGTATGCATTCAGAATAACATATAAAGAGAATATTTAGGCTTCCCATCCATGAATCAAAATTGCACGATTCACCATGGAGTGGTACTAAACTACAAATTTTACAGAATTTCTACAAACATGTAAACAAGGAAGTTGTCTATATATCACTTTTTTTTTATGGCCCCGCAACAAAGTTGTCAGGGCCATATAGTTTTACCCTTGTCCGTCATTCTGTTATTCCGTCATTCCGCAACAAACCATTATACGGCATTTTTTTCTAAACGCCTTCAGATATTGGGCTGATTTTTGGTATGTGAGTTAACCATGATGAGTTACAGATCAAGTTTAAGTTTCGTTCCGCTCCGCTAATTTTTGCCGAAATTACTGGCTTTGGACTTTGATAAATTGTTGAAAATCACAGTTATACGGACTTTTTTTCTAAACGCCTTCAGATATTGGGCTGATTTTTGGTATGTGAGTTAACCATGATGAGTTACAGATCAAGTTTAAGTTTCGTTCCGCTCCGCTAATTTTTGCCGAAATTACGGGCTTTGGACTTTGATAAATTGTTGAAAATCACAGTTATACAGACTTTTTTTCTAAACGCCTTCAGATATTGGGCTGATTTTTGGTTTGTGAGTTAACCATGATGAGTTACAGATCAAGTTTAAGTTTTGTTCCGCTCCACTAATTTTTGCCGAAATTAAGGGTTTAGAAAATTGTTGAAAATCACAGTTATACAGACTTTTTCTATACACGCCTTCAGATTTTGCGCTGATTTTTGATATGTGAGACTACCATGATGAGTTACAGATCAAGTTTATGTTTCGTTCCGCTATGCTGATTTTCATGTCGTTTCAACACATTTTGTTAGATCTGCAGTACATCCACTTCCTGTTTGCTGATAGTTTGAAATTTAATTACTCTTTGATCAAGGAAATTTTTCCTCAAACTAGTATTGGTCTTGAGAGCTTGATACTATCCATGCATGCTTTTGTCCACATGTGTTGTTGAAATTGCAGATTTTTCAACTTTTTGAGACGGGGCCATTCGTGTCGTTCCGACACATCTAGTTCATATTATTATCTTTTTCATACTGGAAGAAGCATTGTTTTTTTTTTTGCACGTGAGGAAATTGGTGAATTATGTGCTGCTACAGAAGAGGATATAGTAAAGATACTGAAGAGGAAACATCCAAGCTAGTAGATCTTTGTTGACTACACTTCTGTTAATTTTATATGTTTACAGTTTCTGTATCATTTTATTTTTAAGTTAAATGGATCAAAGTCTCTATTGGAGGGGTTGCAATATTTGTGTCTAATCAATGTAGAATGTTTACAATGTAATTGGAAATACATAAAGTAGAGGTTTTTTTTTGTATTTGAGAATAATCATAAGTATTATTTTTCTGCAGATTTTAATTAATGCTATGTATAGCAGAAATTAAATAAAGCAATTTCAATAGATATAAGCACACATGAAAGAAATATGTAGACAACAGTTATTATGAAACGACTAATTACCAAAATGATGTAGAAATTATGAGTGTTAGATTAATAGTGATTACCATACACTAAGTATAAGTCGAAATGTATATATTTTCCTATTTCATTGTTTTTAGATTGATAGTAGTTTCCTCCAATGACACAAATAATTAGAGTCTTATAATTCTTTTAGATTGGAATATTTGGTTATGATTGCACAATTTAGTCATTTTTCATTAAGCTAGTTTTATGGTATACCTTAATGACATTGATTTGTAAACCACATAATTATATAAGAGACAACATTTTGAAAGTTCCATGAAATTACATAATAAGTTTATACATGAATTATTGAATGTATTACACAATGTATTTTATTTGTGTTATAATATTATGGAATGTATATATATTTTCTTATTTTACTGTTTTTAAATTTGATAGTAGTTAACTTAAAGGAACAATTTGACATTTGACATGAGTGTATTAATGTATAAATAAATATGTTTTGGTTAACCAAAAATGTCTAAAAAAATTGATGATACTAGCAGTCTAAAAATTCTTTTGAGATAAAATTATCTGATTATAGTTGAACACTGAAGTAACTTTTTCATTGAGTTGTTCTTTTCTTATTTTTTTCTTTTTTGCTAGAACTTGGTTTTTTTAGCTCACCTGGCCCATAGGGCCAAGTGAGCTTTTCTCATCACTTGGCGTCCGTCGTCCGTCGTCGTTAACTTTTACAAAAATCTTCTCCTCTGAAACTACTGGGCCAATTTAACCAAACTTGGCCACAATCATCATTAGGGTATCTAGTTTGAAAATTGTGTCCGTGACCTGCCAAACCAACCAAGATGGCCGCCATGGCTAATAATAGAACATAGGGTAAAATGTATATTTTGGCTTATAACTCTGAAACCAAAGCATTTAGAGCAAATCTGACCTGGGGTAAAATTGTTGATCAAGTCAAGATCTATCTGCCCTGAAATTTTCAGATGAATCGGATAATGGGTTGTTGGGTTGCTGCCCCTGAATTAGTAATTTTAAGGATTTTTTTCCGTTTTCGGTTATTATCTTGAAAATTATTATAGATAGAGATAAACTGTAAACAGCAATAATGTTCAGCAAAGTAAGATCTACAAATAAGTCAACATGATCAAAATGGTCAGTTGACCCTTAAGGAGTTATTGCCCTTTAAAGTAATTTTTACCAATTTTTGTAAATTTTGTAATCTTTACAAAATCTTCTCCTCTGAAACTACTGGACCAAATTCAACCAAACTTAGCCACAATCATTATTAGGGTATTTAGTTTAAAAATGTGTGGGTGACCCAGCCAACCAACCAAGGTGGCTGCCATGGCTAAAAATAGAACATAGGGTAAAATGTAGATTTTGGCTTGTAACTCTGAAACCAAAGCATTTAAAGCAAATCTTACAGGGATTAACTTGTTTATCAAGTAAATATCTATCTGCCCTCAAATTTTCAGATGAATTGGACAACTGGTTGTTGGGTTGCTGCCCCTGAATTGGTAATTTTTAAGGAAATTTTGCCGTTTTTGGTTATTATCTTGAAAATTATTACAGATAGAGATAAACTGTAAACAGCAATAATGTTCAGCAAAGTAAGATCTTCAAATAAGTCAACATAATCAAAATGGTCAGTTGACCCCTTAAGGAGTTATTGCCCTTTCAAGTAATTTTTTACCAATTTTTTGTAAATTTTTGTAATCTTTTACAAAAATCTTCTCCTCTGAAACTACTGAACCAAATTCAACCAAACTTAGCCACAATCATTATTAGGGTATTTAGTTTAAAAGATGTGTGCGGTGACCCAGCCAACCAACCAAGATGGCTGCCATGGCTAAAAATAGAACATAGGGGTAAAATGTAGATTTTGGCTTGTAACTCTGAAACCAAAGCATTTAAAGCAAGTCTTTTAGGGATTAACTTGTTTATCAAGTAAATATCTATCTGCCCTCAAATTTTCAGATGAATTGGACAACTGGTTGTTGGGTTGCTGCCCCTGAATTGGTAATTTTTAAGAAAATTTTGCCGTTTTTGGTTATTATCTTGAAAATTATTACAGATAGAGATAAACTGTAAACAGCAATAATGTTCAGCAAAGTAAGATCTTCAAATAAGTCAAAGATCAAAATGGTCAGTTGACCCTTAAGGAGTTATTGCCCTTTAAAGTAATTTTTACCAATTTTTGTAAATTTTGTAATCTTTACAAAATCTTCTCCTCTGAAACTACTGGACCAAATTCAACCAAACTTAGCCACAATCATTATTAGGTATTTAGTTTAAAAATGTGTGCGGTGACCCAGCCAACCAACCAAGGTGGCTGCCATGGCTAAAAATAGAACATAGGGTAAAATGTAGATTTTGGCTTGTAACTCTGAAACCAAAGCATTTAAAGCAAATCTTACAGGGATTAACTTTTATCAAGTAAATATCTATCTGCCCTCAAATTTTCAGATGAATTGGACAACTGGTTGTTGGGTTGCTGCCCTGAATTGGTAATTTTAAGGAAATTTTGCCGTTTTGGTTATTATCTTGAAAATTATTACAGATAGAGATAAACTGTAAACAGCAATAATGTTCAGCAAAGTAAGATCTTCAAATAAGTCAACATAATCAAAATGGTCAGTTGACCCTTAAGGAGTTATTGCCCTTTCAAGTAATTTTTACCAATTTTTGTAAATTTTGTAGTCTTTACAAAATCTTCTCCTCTGAAACTACTGAACCAAATTCAACCAAACTTAGCCACAATCATTATTAGGGTATTTAGTTTAAAAGATGTGTGCGGTGACCCAGCCAACCAACCAAGATGGCTGCCATGGCTAAAAATAGAACATAGGGGTAAAATGTAGATTTTGGCTTGTAACTCTGAAACCAAAGCATTTAAAGCAAGTCTTTTAGGGATTAACTTGTTTATCAAGTAAATATCTATCTGCCCTCAAATTTTCAGATGAATTGGACAACTGGTTCTTGGGTTGCTGCCCCTGAATTGGTAATTTTTAAGAAAATTTTGCCGTTTTTGGTTATTATCTTGAAAATTATTACAGATAGAGATAAACTGTAAACAGCAATAATGTTCAGCAAAGTAAGATCTTCAAATAAGTCAAAGATCAAAATGGTCAGTTGACCCCTTAAGGAGTTATTGCCCTTTAAAGTAATTTTTTACCAATTTTTTGTAAATTTTTGTAATCTTTTACAAAAATCTTCTCCTCTGAAACTACTGGACCAAATTCAACCAAACTTAGCCACAATCATTATTAGGGTATTTAGTTTAAAAAATGTGTGCGGTGACCCAGCCAACCAACCAAGGTGGCTGCCATGGCTAAAAATAGAACATAGGGGTAAAATGTAGATTTTGGCTTGTAACTCTGAAACCAAAGCATTTAAAGCAAATCTTACAGGGATTAACTTTTTATCAAGTAAATATCTATCTGCCCTCAAATTTTCAGATGAATTGGACAACTGGTTGTTGGGTTGCTGCCCCTGAATTGGTAATTTTTAAGGAAATTTTGCCGTTTTTGGTTATTATCTTGAAAATTATTACAGATAGAGATAAACTGTAAACAGCAATAATGTTCAGCAAAGTAAGATCTTCAAATAAGTCAACATAATCAAAATGGTCAGTTGACCCCTTAAGGAGTTATTGCCCTTTCAAGTAATTTTTTACCAATTTTTTGTAAATTTTTGTAGTCTTTTACAAAAATCTTCTCCTCTGAAACTACTGAACCAAATTCAACCAAACTTAGCCACAATCATTATTAGGGTATTTAGTTTAAAAGATGTGTGGTGACCCAGCCAACCAACCAAGATGGCTGCCATGGCTAAAAATAGAACATAGGGTAAAATGTAGATTTTGGCTTGTAACTCTGAAACCAAAGCATTTAAAGCAAGTCTTTTAGGGATTAACTTGTTTATCAAGTAAATATCTATCTGCCCTCAAATTTTCAGATGAATTGGACAACTGGTTCTTGGGTTGCTGCCCTGAATTGGTAATTTTAAGAAAATTTTGCCGTTTTGGTTATTATCTTGAAAATTATTACAGATAGAGATAAACTGTAAACAGCAATAATGTTCAGCAAAGTAAGATCTTCAAATAAGTCAAAGATCAAAATGGTCAGTTGACCCTTAAGGAGTTATTGCCCTTTAAAGTAATTTTTACCAATTTTTGTAAATTTTGTAATCTTTTACAAAATCTTCTCCTCTGAAACTACTGAACCAAATTCAACCAAACTTAGCCACAATCATTATTAGGGTATTTAGTTAAAAATGTGTGCGGTGACCCAGCCAACCAACCAAGATGGCTGCCATGGCTAAAAATAGAACATAGGGGTAAAATGTAGATTTTGGCTTGTAACTCTGAAACCAAAGCATTTAAAGCAAATCTTACAGGGATTAACTTGTTTATCAAGTAAATATCTATCTGCCCTCAAATTTTCAGATGAATTGGACAACTGGTTGTTGGGTTGCTGCCCTGAATTGGTAATTTTAAGGAAATTTTGCCGTTTTGGTTATTATCTTGAAAATTATTACAGATAGAGATAAACTGTAAACAGCAATAATGTTCAGCAAAGTAAGATCTTCAAATAAGTCTGCATGACCAAAATGGTCAGTTGACCCTTAAGGAGTTATTGCCCTTTATAGTCAAATTTTAACAATTTTCATTAATTTGGTAAATTTTGGTAAGTTTTACAAAATGTTTTCCTTTTGTAATCTTCTTTTCTGAAACTGCAGTAGAAAATCAATATAGAAAACAATCTACTAATGAACTGGCAATAAAAATAATTGATAATTCTATAACATGAAAAAAAACCACATTAATACCTGATGATGGTGTTTCTTTCTTTACATTGAAAATGATGTCACAACTATAATCCCAACAATAGGTCGAATGTCAGATATGTTTCAGTACTTTGGCTTCATTTTCTACAGATTCCGAAGTGCAAATGATGCTTGAATTCCTACACCAATTTATACAGACTTCATCCCTTTCACAGGTAATGCCTGCCTCATATTATATTTAAAACTTTAATAGAATATCAGAAATTTTGAGAGAAAATTAATCAACCATGCAAGATCTAAAACTTAATTAATATTGTTCAAATTATCAATTAACTATTAAAAAAAAATTCTCATTAAAAAATATAGTTCTTCATTTTATATTTTATCAGAAATTTAGGAAAAAATTGAATTTAATTGTGTCCCTTGTTCTCATTTCCTGGGATAAATACAATACAAATTAAAGTATTGGTATTGAATTAATATTTAAGAAATATTTCAAACCTTACCATTTTCTTCACAAGAATGAAGACCATATTTTCAGTGTCATGAGTATCAGTCATCATATTTGTTGTACTTTGTTGTTTAAAAGTTGAATACAAAAAAAGATCAACAAAGCAATTCAAAAACCACTTGAATTTTGCAACAACAAATGAGAATTTTAACGACCTCAGCTGGCTATACAACCCTTGCACAATCAACTGAATTTTGCAGAAATCATTAATAGGAAAGATTGCCCTTAAATGATAATTTTTATTACCTTTTGTTTTAGGGGAGGGGTGGTGTTGCAACAACAAAACTTCACAACAAACTTTCTCATCACTTAGCATTTCTCGTTAGATAAATTTTACAAAATTCTCCCTGAAACTACTGTCAAATTAAACCAAACCTGGTTTAAATCACCACTAGGATATCCAGGGACCACTGTGTATGATGACCCTGCCTGCCAACATGGCACACATGGCTGAAATAAAACATAGGTTTCAAACACACTTTTTAGTCTTATATCTCTGAAACTAAACGACAGTACAACAGTTGCATTTATCATGCATCAATTGTAAATAAAAATATCAGGTGAGCGACACAGGGTCCTTGGAGCCTCTAGTTTTTATTGGTTCACATATTATATTTTATCAATTTTGAGAACATTTGTTTGCAATTTTATAGAATATATTAATGTATAAAATGTACTGGTATTTAGTGTGATAAACCACTAAGGTAAAGCACAGGTTTAAGAATTTATAAAAGCTATAATTTTCACTCCTAACTAAATTCCAAAAGTCACCTTTAAAAATTTCTTTAACTTTTTTCAAATCATCTTGGATTTTCATAAAAAATCTACAGCTATCTCAATTATATTAATGCAAGGTTATTTTGTAGTTTGGTTTATTATTGTCAAATTTAAGGATTTAATCAATAGGTTAAAAAGCTAGAATTTTCAGTTTGGACTAAAGTTAGAAAATCAACTTTAAAAACTTCTATAACTTTTTCAAATCAACTTGCATTTTCATCATACTCTTCAGCTATCTCAATTATATATTGATCTTACAAAATGCAAAGTTATTTGGTATTATTTCTGTCAAAATGAAATATTTAATTAATTGGTTAAAAGAGCTAGAATTTTCAGTTTGGACAAAATTTAGATAATCAACTTGAAAAAGTTCTGTTACTTTTTCAAATGAACTCGGATTTTCATAATACTCTTCAGTTATCTCAATTATATATTAATCTTACAAAATGCCAGGTTATTTGGTAGTTTGGTTTATTACTGTCAAATGTTAGGATTTAATCAATAGGTAAAAAAGCTAGAATTTTCATGTCAGACAAAATTTAGATAGTCAACTTTAAAAATATCTGTAAC
This sequence comes from Mytilus coruscus, assembly GCA_017311375.1. Lineage (NCBI taxonomy): Eukaryota > Metazoa > Mollusca > Bivalvia > Mytilida > Mytilidae > Mytilus > Mytilus coruscus. The sequence goes on from CM029604.1 coordinate 13,506,892, forward strand.
TTTTTCAAATGCACTTGGAATTTCATAAAACTCTACAGTTATCTCAATTAAATATTAATCTTACAAAATGCCAAGTTATTTGGTAGTTTGGTATATTGGTGTCAAATTTAAAAATTTAATTAATAGGTTAAAATAGCTAGAATTTTCAGTTTAAACAAAATTTAGATAATCAACTATAAAAAGTTCTAATACCTTTTCAAATCAACATGGATTTTCATAATACTCTTCAGCTATATCAGTTATAGATTGATCTTACAAAATGCCAGGTCATTTGGTAGTTTGAATTATTGCTGTCAAATTTAAGGATTTAATCAATAGGTTAAAAGCTGGAACTTTCATGTCGGACAAAATTTAGATAGTCAACTTTAAAAAGTTCTGCTACTTTTTCAAATCAACTTGGATTTTCATAATACTCTTCAACTCTCTCAATTATATATTGATCTTACAAAATGCAAAGTTATTTGGTAGTTTGTTTTATTACTGTCAAATTTAAGGATTTAATAAATAGGTAAAAAAGCTGGAATTTTCATGTTGGACAAAATTTAGATAATCAACTTTAAAAAGTGTTATTTCTTTTTCAAATCAACTTGGATTTTCATAATACTCTTAAGCTATCTCAATTATAAATTAATCTTACAAAATGCCAGGTTATTTGGTAGTTTGGATTATTGCTGTCAAATTTAAGGATTTAATCAATAGGTAAAAAAGCTGGAATTTTCATGTCGGACAAAATTTAGATAGTCAACTTTAAAAATATCTGCAACTTTTTCAAATGAACTTGGAATTTCATAAAACTATACAGTTATCTCAATCAAATATTAATCTTACAAAATGCCAAGTTATTTGGTAGTTTGGTATATTGGTGTCAAATTTAAAGATTTAATTAATAGCTAGAATTTTCAGTTTTGACAAAATTTAGATAATCAACTATAAAAAGTTCTATTACTTTTTCAAATCAACATGGATTTTCATAATACTCTTCAGCTATTTCAATTATATATTGATCTTACAAAATACCAGGTTATTTGGTAGTTTGAATTATTGATGTCAAATTTAAGGATTTAATCAATAGGTTAAAAAGCTGGAACTTTCATGTTGGACAAAATGTAGATAGTCAACTTTAAAAAGTTCTGCTACTTTTTCAAATGAACTTGGATATCCATAATACTCTTCAGTTCTCTCAATTATATATTGATCTTACAAAATGCAAAGTTATTTGAGAGTTTGTTTTATTACTGTCAAATTTAAGGATTTAATCAATAGGTAAAAAAGCTGGAATTTTCATGTCGGACAAAATGTGGATAGTCAACTTTAAAAAGTTCTGCTACTTTTTCAAATCAACATGGATTTTCATAATACTCTTCAGCTATTTCAATTATATATTGATCTTACAAAATGCCAGGTTATTTGGTAGTTTGAATTAATGATGTCAAATTTACGGATTTTATCAATAGGTAAAAAAGCTGGAATTTTCATGTTGGACAAAATTTAGATAATCAACTTTAAAAAGTGTTATTACTTTTTCAAATCAACTTGGATTTTCATAATACTCTTCAGCTCTCTCAATTATATATTGATCTTACAAAATGCAAAGTTATTTGAGAGTTTGTTTTATTACTGTCAAATTTAAGGATTTAATCAATAGGTAAAAAAGCTGGAATTTTCATGTCGGACAAAATGTGGATAGTCAACTTTAAAAAGTTTTGCTACTTTTTCAAATCAACATGGATTTTCATAATACTCTTCAGCTATTTCAATTATATATTGATCTTACAAAATGCCAGGTTATTTGGTAGTTTGAATTAATGATGTCAAATTTACGGATTTTATCAATAGGTAAAAAAGCTGGAATTTTCATGTTGGACAAAATTTAGATAATCAACTTTAAAAAGTGTTATTACTTTTTCAAATCAACTTGGATTTTCATAATACTCTTCAGCTCTCTCAATTATATATTCATCTTACTAAATGCCAGGTTATTTGGTAGCTTGAATTATTACTGTCAAATATTAGGATTTAATCAAAAGGTAAAAAAGGTAGAATTTTCATGTCAGACAAAATTTAGATAGTCAACTTTAAAAATATCTGTAACTTTTTCAAATGAACTTGGAATTTCATAAAACTCTACAGTTATCTCAATTAAATATTAATCTTACAAGATGCCAAGTTATTTGGTAGTTTGGTATATTGGTGTCAAATTTAAAGATTTAATTAATAGCTAGAATTTTCAGTTTTGACAGAATTTAGATAATCAACTTTAAAAAGTTCTGTTCTTTTTTCAAATGAACTTGGATTTTCATAATACTGTGGATTCATTATTAATTGTTTGATACCGATTTTCGTGGATTTCGTGGTTACCTAGAAACCACTAATTCCAATGTCCAATGAATTACAAATTTTCTATAGGAATTTATGCAGACTTTGGTCAAACAAAGAAATCAAGTATCCACGAAAATGCAAATTTTTTCTCAATCCACGAAAATTGGTACCCACGAAAATAAATGAATCCACAGTACTTTTCAGCTATCTCAATTAAATATTAATCTTACAAAATGCCAAGTTATTTGGAATTTTGGTATATTGGTGTCAAATTTAAAGATTTAATTAACAGGTAAAATAGCTAGAATTTTCAGTTTTGACAAAATTTAGATAATCAACTATAAAAAGTTCTATTACTTTTTCAAATCAACATGGATTTTCATAATACTCTTCAGCTATTTCAATTATATATTGATCTTACAAAATTGCCAGGTTATTTGGTAGTTTGAATTATTGATGTCAAATTTAAGGATTTAATCAATAGGTAAAAAAACTAGAATTTTCATGTCGGACAAAATTTAGATAGTCAACTTTAAAAAGTTCTGTTACTTTTTCAAATGAACTTGGATTTTCATAATACTCTTCAGCTATCTCAATTATAAATTAATCTTACAAAAGGCCAGGTTATTTGGTAGTTTGGATTATTACTGTCAAATTTAAGGATTTAATCAATAGGTAAAAAGCGAATTTTCATGTCGGACAAAATTTAGATAGTCAACTTTAAAAGTTCTGTTACTTTTCAAATGAACTTGGATTTTCATAATACTCTTCAGCTATCTCAATTATAAATTAATCTTACAAAAGGCCAGGTTATTTGGTAGTTTGGATTATTACTGTCAAATTTAAGGATTTAATCAATAGGTAAAAAAGCCGGAATTTTCATGTCGGACAAAATTTAGATAGTCAACTTTAAAAAGTTCTGTTACTTTTTCAAATGAACTTGGATTTTCATAATACTCTTCAGCTATTTCAATTATATATTGATCTTACAAAATGCCAGGTTATTTGGTAGTTTGAATTATTGATGTCAAATTTAAGGATTTAATTAATAGGTTAAAAAGCTGGAATTTTCATGTCAGACAAAATGTAGATAGTCAACTTTAAAAAGCTCTATAACTTTTTCAAATCAACTTGGTTTTTGATAAAACTTTACAGCTATCTCAGTTGTAAATTGATCTTACAAAATTCCAAGTTATTTGGTTCATTGCTGTCAAATTTAAGGATTTAGTTAATAGAATTAAATATGCTATGAGTTAGGCTAAAATGGTCTAAAGGTTTTTAACCTCGCTACTCTCTGATGTATTCAATTTTATGGAATTATGCCCATCTGCTTTTGAAAAATCCTGGATCCGCCCCTAAAGATAAGAGTACATTTGAAAATCCCTATTATTATAGCACAATAAGAACAAAGAGATTTTGCCTTTGTCATGTGTTAATTTAAAATGTAAACTTTTTACTTTTTTTTTTTTTGGTGAATTTTCTCTAAGCATTTATGTCCAAATTCTTCTTAGTTTAATTAAATGGAATATATTTCATTTTTTCCTTATGAAACTCTGCAGGGAGGTAATGTTGAACAGATTTAATGTATAGTATGATTTATTCTTGTTGAGTTTTTTGGGGCAAAATTCAGATTAAACCCAATCAATATCATTTAGTGGGATTTTTTTTACAATGAAGCTGGTTTCCATTGATTTTTTTATGAACAGTTCTTATTTGATTATTCAACCCCTTCCCAGTAGCTTTTACGATTACAAAGTTGAAATGTTTCACAAATTAAACTAATATTCATAATCAAAGGAGAAGTTTTAATTTGGCCACAATTTATGTCAAAATCACTTATATATTGAATTTAATACCCATAAATTGAGAAAATAATCTTAAATGAAATGAACATGTATCATATATGTATTCCTTCAAACATCATTCTGCAAGGAGTAAATTCAATAAATTCCAAATATTGCACCTATTTTTGTTATAAAATTTTCAACATTTGACTTGCATATCTAGTTTGTCAGAAAATGTTCTCTTTATTTCCAATTTCCTTTTTTTGTTTGAAATCAAGCAAATTTTGTTAAATTAAATAAAAATTCCTAATTTTATCCAATTTTGGTGTCTATTTCAAAAGGTTCTACAAAAAGCATTCTATTTCACTTTTTATGCCCCCGTAGTAGCGGAAGGCGCATTAACTTTTACCCTTGTCCGTCGGTGCGTCTGTACATCCCAAAATTGGTTTCCGTTCTGTAACTTTAGTTCGCCTCAACCAAATGTTGTGAAATTTATACGTAATGCTTATTACCACAAAACACAGATCAAGTTTGAATTTGGTGGCGTCAACCGTTCTAGAGTTATGCCCCTTTACAAATAGAAAAATTGCTGAGTTTTTTGTTTCTGTTCTCTAACTTAAGTTTGCCTTAACCAAATGTTATGAAATTTATACACAAAGCTTATTACCACAAAACACAGATCAAGTTTGAATTTGGGTGGCATAATTTTTACTGTTCTAGAGTAATGCTCCTTTACGAATTGAAAAATTGCTGATTTTTTTGTTTCCGTTCTCTAACTTAAGTTTGCCTCAACCAAATGTTAAGGAAACTTATACTCAAAGCTTATTACCACCAAACACAGATCAAGTTTGAATTTAGGTGGCGTCACTTTTACCTTTCTTGAGTTATGCCCGTTTACAAATGGAAAAATTGCTGAATTTTTTGTTTCCATTCTCTAACTTAAGTTTGCCTCAACCAAATGTTATGAAACTTATACACAATGCTTATTACTACAAAACTCAGATCAAGTACAAATTTGGGTAGCCTCACGTTTACCGTTCTTGAGTTATGTCCCTATATACTGTTATATGCAAGTGGGGGCATCATCTGTGTCCCATGGACACATTCCCCATTTATTCACATATGTTTTTCTAAAACTTGAAACGCTTTTCATTTTGAAATATTGGACTTGCTATTGAGGCCCTAATCAAGCACTTAAACTTTCCTTTCAGAAAAGAATATGATTAATATAAACCTATGCAATATAAGTAAAAACACTGGTCCTGCTCCTATATAAGATATACATGATATAACTTAATCTTACATGCATTTTATAAAGCTAAGGTAAGAGGTAGAATTAGAAATATACTTATGTATGATATTGGCTAAACACACTGATAAAGGTGAATACAGTCGAAACGCGTTGTGTCAAACTCGGTTGTGTCGAAAACTCGGATGAGTCGAAGTAATTTCTCGGTCCTGGTAAAATTCCCGTTTGATCAATGCATAATTACCTCTGATGAGTCGAACTCGGTTGATTCGAATACTCGGTTATGTCGAGTAAATTTTATAGTCCCGTCGATATAAAATTAATGTAAATTGACCCCGATGTCTCGAAGTACGAAAGTAAGAATTTTCGAAAGATGCAGACCTAATGATCAAAAATCAAATCAGATGTATTTCTTATGTAACCTAATCATTTTCAAAAGAGATTAAAGCTGAGTAAACATACTTGTTTGTATAACAGTTAAATTGACATGTTTATTGTTGCCGGTAATTAACACCTTTGTTGATTGTTCAAGCGGAACTTTAGTGTGTTGAACATATTTCACATGAGATAAAAACGAAACGAATTTAAATGGCACTAGCCGAGATTAAATCAATCGTTAGAATTAAAACTAATTAATTACAATAAATAAAGGATTAAGACAATTATGATAAATTCATGATGATTTAATGTACAGCAGACACCCTCATCAGAGACCGTTCAGAACTTATTTCGTTCCGCGAATGATTTCATAATTTATAGTGACTGACCTTTATAAATATTAGACTATTGATTTTATTTGTGCATGATTTGTATCTGTTCTTGTGTGCTTGATTATCATGAAGGACCAATAATGGCGATTGCATACACAATTATAAAGTGTGTCATATCGAAAAAAGGCACAATGTTCAAAGTATCAAGTTTACGCAAATCTCATACCGTATTTCTTGCATTCCAAATTTTTGACGACACACTCGACCTCGGATGAGTCGAACCTCGGATGAGTCGAATACTTTGGTCCGGTCCCTTCGACTTCGACATGAGGTTCGACTGTAGTTTGAATGTACATATTTTCAAATTTATAAATTTAAAATGTCACCTTATAAAATGTATTCACTGTTTGATCTATTAAATCAGAGACATATAAATACAGAGATCGGCAACTTATCGTTACAGCTATTACCCAGCGGTCAACTTCACGCGTGTGCACGAGATTTCTCGAGAGTAGAAAATCCGCCAAACTATCCACCATATTGATTATTTACAAACAGCTTTAACGTACTGAAAACAACCAAATTATAATTGAATACAACCTATATCAACATCATTCAGGTAAGAATCACTTAAATTTATATAGAGGCATAGTTTATTTGTTATTTTTAGCTTTCTTTAGTAACATTTAATCAAATCATAGGCGAATTTATATCGCGATTCAAGAAGCCCAAATTTTAGGTTCAGTACTCGATAAGGCTCCCGACTTTTGGAACAAAAATAAAGAAAACTAAGCAATATTTCGAGGTTGTACTTGTTTAAACAATGACATATTAGGTTTATAAAACGGTTTCTTGTATTATATTTGGATTGGGATAATCCTGAATAAAATGATCGTTGGATAAAAAACGACTTGAATGGTCTCAAAATGGCTTCTCGGGGTCACTATTTAGCACAATGTCTACCTACTGAATTCTCATTCTGAATAAAATGTCACCTTAAAACATTGTTGATATAGGATACTTGATATCTTACATTGTGACAAAGACAGATATGTCTATGAAAAATATATAAATCATGGTTCTTTACCCCTCCCCCTTTTTATTCACCCTTAATAAGGCCTTATTTTTCCACATCTGCTATTGCTTAAAGATCCCAGATTCATATCAGGTATGCATGCTGTATATCATATTTGTATTTTTGTTTACTTGTTTTGCACATAAATATGTTTAATGATGCATTAATTATGAATTGGTCATTTTTTGTCTTATCAAGCTTGAAGACATATAGTTTGTACATGTAACTAAAATTCTCTATACATCCTTGCTAAGCACTGCAGCATGGGTTTTGCTCGGTGTTGAAGGTAATGTGGCAACTTGCTGTCAATCGCTAAGTCATTTGGTCTCTGGTGGAGAGTTGTCTCATTCCCAAACATACAACATCTTATTATTACATACATGAATTAATACTAGCATTGAAGACCCAACAGCATCTTTTCATGAAAGATCCATATTGATTCAGGATTTTGATATTAAAAGACGGGCAGCAAATAAGACATATGATATAAGTACATGTACATTAAAGACAAATGTTATTTAACATGATGTAGCTCCATGCATTTGTAAGTGGAAACCCTTCAATCCTCCTTTTATTAATTAGTATAACATATTAATTTTTTTTAAATATACATGTAAGCTCTGTCTACTTTTAATTTGGTACATTCATATATTTATTACAAAGTATTGTTTCAAGACTTAATTTGTCCATTGTACTACTACTTTTGTCTTATGGATCAGTGTTAAAAAATAGAGATATCTGTTCTCACAAAACTGCATGTCATATATAAAGTTACAGAGAAAATATAAACATGCACGTGTGTGAACAAACATATTAACTTAACTTGGAGAACTGACTACTCTAGTGACAGAAATTAAACATTTCTATATCCCTTAAGCTTTCATTACCTGTTTAAGGGGTCAGATCAGTTAAGTGACCAGTTCAAGGCTGAAATTCTGTTTCTATCTTTACTCTCATATAAATTGAATTTACATTGTCTGTCCAAATTTCCAGTCCTTCTGGAGCTCTATTACAGATCCTGTCTATTGTATCTTTTTTAATTTGATTTTGTCCTGAACATGCATGCAGAATTTACCACTGGAAACTGAAAGCAAGCACAGCCTTTGCTTTTTAAAGCAGGTCACATATAGAAGATTTAAAATATAACTTGTTAAATACAAAACTGCTTGCCAGGCGATCAAAGTTAGGTCTGTGATATTTTCTTTTTTATCAGATTGGCAATATTGTTCTAGACCTTATAGCATTTTTTGTAACTGCTGCTCTCGTGAAAGCTTGGCATTTCTATGTATACATTTTTATAATAGAGGAAGATGTGGTAGGATTGCCAATGAAACAACTCTCCACAAGAGACCAAATGACACAGAAATTAACTACTATAGGTCACTGAACGGTCTTCAACAATGGGCAAAAGCCATACAGCATAGTCAGCTATAACTTGAAGGCCCCGAAATGACAAATTTATGTAAAACAATTCAAACAAGAAAACTAACGGCCTAATTTATGTACTAAAAATGAACTAAAAAAATGTGTAACCCATCAACAAACGACAACCACAGAATTACAGGCTCCTTACTTGGGACAGGCACATACATACATACATAATGTCTGTTTGGTAGCAATAAATGAAAAATCAATTGTAACATATTTTAATTTTATATGTTAATCACGTTTTTGCAAACAAAGGTACATTTTTAAAACAAAATTAAGTTGACCTTAAATGATTGTTATAATCATGATAATGTACATGTGAATATTGACCTAAAAGAGACATGTAAAAATCCATCAAGTATTTAGCAACAAAAAATGCTCTTCACACATTCTGAGTGAGGATTTATATCCACACATGTGAAGCTGTAAAATATTTTTATGCCCCACCTACGATAGGAGAGGGGCATTATGTTTTCTGGTCTGTGGGTCCGTTCGTCCCGCTTCAGGTTAAAATTTCATGGTCCACTGAATATAGAAAATGATAGTGCAAAGTTCAGGTTAAAGTTTTTGGTCAAGGTAGTTTTTGATGAAGTTGAAGTCACATCAACTTGAAACTTAGTATACATGTTCCCTATGATATGATCTTTCTAATTTTAATTCCAAATTAAAGTTTTGACCCCAATTTCACGGTCCACTGAACATGAAAAATGATAGTGCGAGTGGGGCATCCGTGTACTGTGGACACATTCTTGTTAGAAATAGTTTTAATATCTCTTTGCTCTTGGAGGCTTAGTTCTGAGGGCTGCTCTCGCCAAGAGATGCATATTCATTCACAGTCTTTTTTGATTCATGGTATATAATCTTTGAGTTTATCACAGTATAAGGATACATTTTTACATGCTCATTCGAAAGTAGCATATTAAAATAAAACTATTTTTGTGTTCTTAGTTGTTGTCTGGTCAAGATTACACCATGTCTATTTATTCATCAAATTCATCAAATGTAACTTTAAGAACATTTTCACATACTGTTTTAAATTTTAAAATATTGACATAATCAGATTCATAATGTTCTTTCACTTGAAAATTAAAGCAATGATAATTAAATTACTAAACACATGCTAATGTTCATGTTGTTAAGCTCCATTGGGTCTTAATGCTGGTAATTAAAAATTTTTTATCATAGAAATAAAACAGTTTATAATTTGACACCTATTAATAAGTAAACATCCTGTAAGGTACATGAAGTAAAGATCAAACATGTTTGGTTATCAGTAGCTGTATGATCCTTCCTCTTAATTAGTTATTAACTCATGTAATTAAACCACTTGGACATGCAGAAATGTCACCTGTTGTTAACAAACTGATGAAGCCTTTCTAGTTTAATAATTAACATCATAAACAAGGTAGTGTGAATCCCTGGTGTTAGAACTTGGAAATTTTTATCACAGGGCAAAGTAGCCCAACATATCTTGTCAAGTTGTTATGCAACTTTACTTATAAATTTTCTTGTTTGAAGAAGGAAATATCTTTTTGCAGAGACATATATATACTAATTTAAATATTGTTTGTCTCTGCTTTTTGACACAAAATACAATTGTAGCTAGCTATATGATATTTTGGCCATTATTTAATTATTACATTGAAGTTAACACAAAAAAGTCAATTTAATGAAAATTACATATATGACCTGCACGCGTAAAGGTAAAATTATGAATGGAATTCCTCTACTTCTCTTTTACTGCAGTAAGATTTTAATTTGACTGATAACATCAACTATAAAACATTTGCTTGACTTTCTAGCCGTTTAAAAAAATCTCTTTTTTAAATAGTTTTGTTACTTCTACTGTCTGAGGTTTTACAATGTAGTTTGTGACTTAACATGCTCAGCTGACAGGCCATTACTATTTTATACTAGGAACTGTCATAGAAATAAGGGTTTGGCATTTACATGACTGAATTGATGATTCTTAAAGTTTTTCTAAGGAAAGTATTACAAAATTAACAAAGCATGCATAGGCAGGACCTTAAATACTTTTTAAAGGACATGTACTTTTCGTCCTGGACTAATTACGAGGACTAGGATTTTTCATGAAACTAAGAGAATTGTTCAAATTTTATCCATGCACTCTTTCCAATTTTTTTTGTCACTCACCGCCGAATTCTAAGGGGACATTAGGTTGCACTCTGTCTGTCCATCTTGCAAGTCAGTTTTCCCCACTTTTTTGTTCATGCTTGAAGATATTGATTTGATATTTGGTATATAGATTTAGCATGACAAGTTACAGTGCAAATTTGAATTTTGTTCTTTTTGGTGTTTTTGTGCAGAGTTATGGTCCCTTGAGTAGAAAATTCACTCAAATAATCAGTTCTCCACTCTTTTTTCGTCATGCTTAAAGATATTGCCATTGATTTGATATTAATGTTATGTATAGTTTATGACTATGTTTTGCCATGCTATAATACTCTCAGAATGCTTGTTATAATACCATGTCCTTTCATAGTAATGGGACTTTCCAAGGAACATTTTGAATAAGGCAATGTTTTACATTCAATGTACACATGTACATGTATTGTATCATAACTTCAGAATATCTGATTTATACAATTTATGGTCATATGAAGAAAAAAACGTGTCGTATAAAAAAGAAGATGTGGTATGATTGCCAATGAGACAACTGTCCACAAGAGACCAAAATGACACAGAAATTAACAACTATAGGTCACCGTACGGCCTTCAACAATGAGCAAAGCCCATACCGCATATACATGTCTTTAATAATTTTTTCATATAATTTCAGAATGCCAAAAAAAAGACCCATCGCCCAGAGAAGGAAAGGCTATAAAGATAAAACGACATAAATCAAATGTAAATTCAGATACAGAGTACCCTTATTTAGACCACAGCTATTGTGCCCTCCCTGAATCTGACGACTATTTAGATGGTGAAAAAGCTACAGCTGGAAGTGCACATTATGAACATCGGATAATGGCTGAAATTTTGAACACTATTGACACAGAAAACAATGGTCAGACATTATGCAGCAATGAGGTTGACATGTGTACTAATGTCAGTGGAATAATTTTAAGTGATCTGTATAGACATAGTGATTGCCATCTACAAATGACAACAGTGCAAGGACAATGTGAAATAGAAACATCACCAAGTACATATGAAATACTTTATGAAGCACTGAGATGTAGTTTACCTGCACCGTATATATTGAACTCTACAAGCAGTGATATTCAGATCCTCTCATTTTACAACAACTCTGGAAAAACTGTCATTAAATCTGCTATTAACATTTGTAGAAACTTTAAAGTCAATATAAGTATACATCAGATCACAGTGTCGGCTGACCACGAGATATGGGAAGGAATGCCATCAAGTCTTGAGGAACTGTATGATGAGCAAGTGTCAGAGACAGTTAATTTTATCCGTAACATGAACAAATTTTTTGATTGTATGAACGTCCGTAGTCTATTTGAGGGTCGCAATAAAAGGAACCCAAATCTAGATCCATACCGAAACCTACAAGATGTGCGCTTAAACTGGCTGAAGACAGGTTTCATGAACTATTTGAGCACATGGAAAGATTCTGTGGTAAATCGTCAAGGTAATTTCACCAAATCACAACAAGCTGGGATGCAGCTAAGTTACCAGACATTGCAAGGGTTGCAGATAAGTGTGAACTCAATAACAGAGTGTACAGAATTCCTCCTGAATGAAGGTGCTCCATTTGTACTCACACACAATTTCAATCAGGACCCTCTAGAGCAACATTTTGGACATTTACGACACAAAACTGGAGCCAACAACAACCCAAGAGTGTACGAAGTTAGAAATATAATGACCCAAATAAGAACAATAGGAGCCCAAGCATCAGCACCAAAGCATGGAAATACTCAAAGAGGCAACATGAACAGAGTTATTGACAATACTAAATTGCCACGTCGTCGTGCAATTATGTTCTGACTGTCTTTTGTTAAAATTGATTATGTGTAATATGTTTTTATGAAAAATTTCTCATTCCAACATATCGATCATAAAAAATTTCTCATTCCATCGTATCGATTATAAAACATTTTACAATACATGTAAATGTAGTGATTCCTGAAAAATTCAGTCAAACTAGTAAATATTATAGTAATGATATGTTTAAATTTTGGACAAATATTTTTTATCAATGTAATACTGAAATAGTCGGTCAACCTTCAATACTGTTACATGAATGAGGGACTAACATTGAATCCAAATATTCCCCCTTTTGTTTATGCCACCATGAAAAAAAACTATGGTTGATGGCACCATCACATGCTTTTAAGATTTGGTAGGAAAGATATTTTTTTTATTTTTTTTTGTGGCCAACAACATATGTTGCATGTATGAGATAAGAATACAATTCAGGAAAAAATCTTTAAAATTGGAACATTTGTTCAATAATTTTTTAAGGCAGGCCTTTATGGGGCTGGTAAAATTTCATTTTTTGTCATGAAGAGAAAACAGATGAAGATGCCCTTTTTACATAAGTGTTTTGCTCAAGAAAATATGTATATACAAATGTATATAATTCACTATATTGTATTTATAATCAAATGATGTACATAATATTTTCAAACATCTTATCAGAGCAATACTGTCAGAAATTAAACATTAATTTATATTACTCTACCTACATATTCTGTTAAAAGGTGTTGGTTCACATGTCTCAATTTAACTCATTAATATAGAATGCAATACCGAAATACTGTTCCAAACATAGTCCGAAGAAATAGAAGTTAGAAGATATTTTTTGTAGTTACATCAATGATGTAAAAGGGTTTGGATAATTTAACTCTATTGTATTCCGCTTCTAAATGGTGTTGCTCATGATGTATTGTTTTCATATACATGTATATATATTTTCTATGTATGTTTATGTTTATCTATCTTATCAAAAAGTAAATGATCAATTTATTTACAGTTGTGTTTGTGTTTTACCTGTTTTTAGCTTTGCAAAATATTTCCCTGTAGACTGAATAGGTTTTGCTCATGACGAGGGAAGCATGGTGGTGTGCTATTGTAAACTAAGACACATAAGAGCGGGTATGAATGACAATGAGAAAATTCTTAATCACAAAATATGGTTGATGTATTAGCAATTATAGAATAACAGTACGACCTTCAACATAGAGCATAAGCTTACACTTGTAACAAGCTTTAATTTAGGGCCCCAATTACTAGTGGTAAACAATTTAGAACTAAATGGGCCATGGCTTTGTATGGTACATTGTAACTTCAATTTAAGAATTTAATTGTCCTTTTGGTATCATACTGTATGGTTGAACACTACATATGTTTAATACATGGATAAATCTTGATGTTTGGATAATTTTATTTGCTTGGTTGCTGTCTCATTGGTGAACACTATACTTCATATACATGTATGTTTAAAGGTGGACATTTCAGTTTTCATTGTATTCAAGGTTTTTTGTTTTAATTCTAGTGCTATTATTCCAATGTAGTTTTCGTGTAAGGAACCTGATAATCTTGACAGAAACGAACTACACTTTTATCTGAATTTACAGTAATCATACATGTATACTGATTTATTGAGAACTATTCATATTTTCACAAGAAAATTGTCACCATACATATACAATTATGATCAAATTTAAAACATAGACATGTTTTAATAAGACAAGAAACAATACTTTTTCAATCACCAACCACTTTAACATTGTTTGAAAATGCAGAACAGTTCCTGCTACACAACTTATAGCTAGTATATATGATTGTCAATATTTAATATAAATTAAATTGTTGATCAATTGATATGACTATAAAAGTTTATTTAATTAGTAACTTTAGTTTTTAGCACTTGTCGTAAACTACTTGAAGGCTTGGAAGGCTTTTTGGCATTCTGTTTGTTACTTTTAGCAAGTTTTCTGCGATGAAGTTTACTCACTGCATTTCCACGAACAGTTAAAAACACATTAACAATGTCCTCCATTAAACACAAAGTATTGTCACTGGCTGGAAAAAGCTGAGAGGCATAGTGCTTCACCATGAATGCATCCATAATCTTTTCTTTTAGTGAGTCTTTGCAGAGAGAAGATGCACTTAAATTATCCAAATTCACACTCTGTCTTACAATAATCTCCATGTGACGGACCAGAAGATAAAAGTTATCAGTTGGAAGCTTGAGACCACCACGATCCTTCTTAACTGTCCATGATTTAAATTTACTAAGAAATGTCTTGGTATCTGATGACTCTTGTAAACCTTGAACACACAATAACTTTTCTTCTTTAAGACTTGATACTTTCAGTTTATTGTATCTCTTATGGAGTGCATGAATGATGAACCCAGCAATATAAAACAATATTTTCTGGTCATTATCTGTAAGAGAGTCGTCAAAGGCTTGTGTTTGCTTCATTTTTTTTAATAAGTGTTCCTTTAGGACTTGATTCATCAATTCCAGCAGAAATGTCTGTACAAAGTTTGTAATGACTGAGGAGTCCATAAAACCAAGTGATTGAAAGAGGGTGATACCACCAGTCTGTAAAGTGTCGCTTAAACGTATGCGATGAAAGCATGAAAAAATGGTTTCCCTGTCAGCTTCAATGGTGATGCTTGTATTGTCTTTGAATATGGCACAGAATGCATTGAAAAAGAATTCCTCAACTTTTGGCTTATGCTTTGATACCTGAAGAATGGGCAAAAAATCTGTTGATCCAAATAAAGCTATCATGGGGTCATCTTCAAGGGCTTTTAATGTTGACTTGTATGCATTAGGAAAAATCTCATCTATGGATATCTGGGGAGTTGAAGAGTGTGTATTTTCTTTCTCCTGTACATGTACAAGTACATCTGGTTTATTGGCCTTGTGGTCTGTTGCTGAAAAAGTAAAAAATTGGTTTATATTTATTGATTGGATGATTCCAGTGGCAAACATTTCATGCATATTGACAGCAGGGGTCAGAAATATTGATTGCATGAGGAAATATGGTACATTTGTACTTAACAGTCTTTTTATTATAGAACACAATTTGCCAATGATTGAAGGATGCACATATATAATATATTCATTATAATTTCAATTGACCATCGGAGTAAAATGTATAAAACGCATAGTTTTTATTTTTGTTGTCAAGTGTTTGGTTTATTCACAAATGACAAATCAGAATATAAAGCCTCTGTTTATTACAAATGATCATTGTAAACTGTGTTACACATTTACCAGATTCTAAATCTCATTTAATAATTTCCTTTTTTGTTGCTATATTTTCAAATGTAAGTACTTTAATATAAATAATTATATATATTTTCCTTTGTTTTTAAAATTAATTTTCATTAAATGTTTTCATAATATTTTGGACTTATTTTAGTTATTTTGGGAATATGGTTTATTTCTTTTGAAAAGATAGAATTTATAAAAAGCTGTTGCTTGTTTTATATTTTTCCAAGAAAAATAAATAAATTTATAAATAATTCAGTACGTTTCCCCTTTAATTGTGTTTTAAAATTAATTTCTATTATCAGATTTAAAAACATTTTTATTTTTTTTCCCCTTCTCTTTAACATTATTTATAATAACTTCTTGAAAAATTAAAACATTTTTCATTCATTTTTTGGAGCATAATTTATTTCTTATTAATAACAAATACGTCCTTCGACTCCTTGTTAAATTAAAAAGATAAAGAAAAAAAAAACATTTTCGCCTAAATTACCTTTCAAATCTTTTCCATGTTGTCTTGAAGTGTGTCCACGGAACCCAGAGATAGATTTTAGAATCTTGTCACAGTCAGGACATTCGTAACCATCAGCAGCAGTTCCATGCTCACTTAAACTCTTGTCAATTCCCTTGACTTTTTTGGGGATGCACAACTGTCTCTAGAACAAAGTCGTCGTCACTATCTACAATTGGGTCAGTATCTGTGTATTCCCCTAACAATATATCTAAATCTAAGTCGTCGTCCCATGATAAAAAATCTGTCTTGGACATCGTGAATAAGACAACAAGTTGAACAACCACCAAGCATCAATTTTAATATAGATATAAATATTGAGATGAAAGTTAATTTCAAAGGAGGAAATTCGCTTGCTGACATCTTTGACATTACACAGTAATTTCCTGTAAAGGTAATAATTTTCAATATACACACCTTATCATGGGACCCCCAATTAACAGACCGATTAATGAGGGGGGGGGCAAGGGGTTTAACTGTTATGCTGTTATGGGGTTATTTAATTCTTTGTTATCTGTTATTCTGCAAATATATTTCCTGTTAGCTGTTATTGTCTTATTCCTTGTTAGCTGTTATAGGACTATTATTTTTATTGTTATCTGTTATTGTGAGATTGTATTTGCTGTTAACTGTTATTGAAAATTGGAATGTTAGCATTTTGACAGCCAATCTTAAGTAGAAATTGAAGATAATTGAACATTGTGACTGGGATGGAGAGTTGTCTCATTGGTACTCATACCACATCTTCTTATATCTATTTGGGTCTTTCCACTGGTGATATGGAGGTCACGTATTTGCAGAAGGATTCCAGTAACATACATCACATTAACATATTAAAATCAATCGGGTCCAGGACCATTCCAGTATATATTATTATTATTCTTTGTAATAAATTCCATTGTCTGTGAACATGTTTTTAGATGTATAGTTTTGTACATATTATAATTTGTACAACAAATGTGTACAAATTATAGTTTGTATTTTGACTTTGTATACATTTTTTTTTACAAATTTCAATTTGTATTTTGTCTTTTACACATTTTGTTATAACTTTTGCAATAACTTATCGTATGGATTTTGTTATAAAAAACCATTGGTACATGTACACCGTATAGAATTTTTATTCAATGACCACATAATAAACCTTATGTTGTACTGTTACACAACTGTCCAAGTTGAGGGGAGAGTTGGGCGCCAACTTACATGTTTAACCCCACCACATTTGTATGTGCCTGTCCCAATTCAGCCTGTAATTCAGTGGTTGTAGTTTGTTGCTAAGTTTTTCGTTCATTATTTTGTAGATAAATTAGACTGTTAGTTTTCTCGTTTGAATTGTTTTACATTTGTCATTTCAAGGCCTTTGATATCTGACTATGCGGTATGGGTTTGCTCATAGTCGAAGGCAGTATGATGAGCTATAGTTGTTAATTTCTGTGTCTTTTTGTCTCTTTTGGAAAGTTGTCTCATTGGCAATCATACCACATCTCCTTTTATACTAATTTACAAAATACAAAAATAGTTATGTATCATTTGTGTGAGCATGTGAGTGAAATTTTGCCTTTGGGAACTACTCCTCCTCTTTGTATTTACATGAAAGAGAACCCTGAATACCAAAATTTTTTAAAAGCTTTTTAACTGCTTCACATAGTGAAAGTTGAAGCTTAGAAACCGTTGCTGGAAATAAAGATGTGTCTTTAACAGCTTCAATTTAATTTCTCCACAAATGTCCTTTTAAAAAATTTAACAGCTGTTCCAATGCGGTACCCAAATTCTCCATATTCAATAACTTCACATAAGATGCACGATTGTTGTTTCACTTGGTGTCATCCAAATTGTCACTCGGGCTAATTTCTATTATGCTATCAGAATAGTCACTTGAGCCAATTTCTATTATATTTTCATAATTAACTGCATGCATGTATCAATTACATTTCCTGTCTCCAATTGGGTATTTTTTTAATTTTATAACTAAGGTTTATCATGTGATCATTGAATAAAAATTCTGTAGTGTGCATCAATGTTTTTTTTTATAACAAAATCCATACGAGAAAATTGCTTTTCAGAAAAATGTTGTAAATATCAAATTAATATAAGGTGTCTTGAAAAATTAAAAACGAAACGACAAAAATTGATCTATAAAATGCCCTTGATTTTTAAATATTCCTTTAACAAAAACAGAAACTAGCAATTTTGTTCAGAAAAAAATCAACATCCATTCTATAAATTATTGTTCAAGTTTTAAGTGAATTTGTAATTTGTACATGGATTTTTTGTACAAATTACAATATGTACAAAGTCAAAATACAAATTACAATTTGTACAAAGTCAAAATACAAATTATAATGTGTACATTTTTTTGGTACAAATGTGTACAAAATCAAAATTGTACACAACATATATAAAAGGTGCTTCTGTTAAGGTCATATGGACCTAGGCCTATCCTCATCAGGTATCCCTAGCCATATGTTTTCCTTTTTGTCGAGCCTTCGACTTTATTCGAAAAAGCGAGACATAGCGATCCTACATTCCGTCGTCGGCGTCCACAAATATTCACTCTGTGGTTAAAGTTTTTGAAATTTTAATAACTTTCTTAAACTATCCTGGATTTGTACCAAACTTGGACAGAAGCTTGTTTATGATCATAAGATAGTATCCAGAAGTAAATTTTGTAAAAAAAAAAATCCTGTTTTTCCGTATTTTACTTATAAAATGACTTAGTTTTTCTGCCAGGAAACATTACATTCACTCTCTGGTTAAAGTTTTTAAAATTTTAACAACTTTCTTAAACTATCCTGGATTTGTACCAAACTTGGACAGAAGCTTGTTTATAATCATAAGATAGTAACCAGAAGTAAATTTTGTAAAAAAAAATCCATTTTTTATTTATTTTACTTATAAATGGACTTAATATTTCTGCCAGGAAACATAACATTCACTCTGTGGTTAAAGTTTTTTAAAATTTTAAAAACTTTCTTAAACTATCCTGGATTTGTACCAAACTTGGACAGAAGCTTGTTTATTATCAAAAGCTAGTATCTAGAAGGAAATTTTTGTACCTGTTTATCTGTATTTTACTTATAAATGGATAATAAACTCATCATAGATACCAGGATTAAAATTTTATATATACGCCAGACACGGACTTAGTTTTTCTTCCAGTTATCATTACATACAGTCTGCAGTTAAAGTTTTTAAAACATTTATTAGATTCATAAACTATCCTGGATTTATACCAAACTTGGACTGAAGCTTCTTACAATCAAAACATAGTATCGAGAGGAATATTTTTATTAATTTTTTTCCTCATTTTTGTTGAGCCAGCCTGCGATTAACAGCAAAAGAAGGCGAAACACTGGGTTCCACGGAACCCTTATGAATTTTTTGTGATATTAAGAATTGTTCGAATTTGAATTTTACGTATATATGGGGATAATGTTCCTTGTACCCCCATGCGTACATGTATATCAAATTCAAATCAATTATCAAAATAACAAAAAGGAAAACATATGGCAAGGGATTCCTGATGAGGATCATAATTAAAATGTATATATATGTCTCTGTTAAGGCCTAGCTAGGTCCATACAACCAGTTAGATAATAAGATCTACTGTATTTGTCCTGGACCGGACTGATTTTAAGATTTTATTTACTGTTATCTGTTATTATCCCTTTTCAATTCCTTGTTATCTGTTTTAAGCCAAATCAATTTACTGTTTTGCTGTTATTGGAACCCCCCTTGCCCCCCCTCATTAATGCTACATGTGAACATTGTCATTATCATTCACCTGCGAATTTGTTTACAAGATTTTAATTCAGAAAGTCTTTGTCCTGTTCCTTAATACAAAGAAAAATAACAGGGTGTTCCGAGTGATTATTTATCGATTGTCTAGACTACCGCTAATCTCGTTATCATATGATTAGAGGATGCTGGGTACGAGTTTACACGCGTGAAGTCAGCGAGATTTACAAGTCGTGAATCTCTTTAGTATACATGTCTCTGATTAAATATATTACTATAAACACAATTAAAAATTATGTTGTTCTCTTATTGAAAAGATTTTATTCATATTCTCTGTCTTACACATGAATTACATACTACTCTCAAAATTTGCACACTTCATTAAAGATCTAACCAATTGTTATCTGCTATTTCAAAATCCAAGATGGAGGACGACACCAGAGCTACCTTAAGATGTGAAATTCTAAGATATATTCCAAATTAAAATTTTTACTATGATATCACAGTTTACTACATGGAAATGTAATCTTGTGAAACATATACATTATCAGGCAAGCAAATCTGGTTTTGATAGTTAAAGTGGTGGTCAAATTTATATAAAAATTAATAAAAATGTGCCTTTATGTTTTTTACTCTAAATTTATGTAACAAAGTATGGTTGTCATCTCAATATCGGACAGTAATGAATGACTGAATATTATAGTGCAAATATGGCATGGAGTTTATTTTTTTCCAGGCTAATTGAATAAAAAGGTGTTAGTCAACTTTCTATGTCGACATATTTATTTGTTCATATGATAAATCAGTAACTCTTAGAAATAGTTTAATGTAGATCAGCACTAATGATTTCCTCAGATGGAATTTCTTATACTTTGCATTCATGGAAAACACATTTTTGTGAAAAAAAAGAAATCTATATATAGATTTTTTTTCAAAATTTTTTATTGTGTGCTTTTAGAAATCTAGAAGTAAAAATGGTGTTTTCTTGCTACAAATAAACAAGAGTGCACTCACTGAAATGTCTGGCCTGCTTTACTTATCATTGAATTGATGTTGAAAGTGTGTGATATGAAAGTTTCACTATTAGTTCCACATAAACACACCCGTAGCCAGGGGTAAACTTGTAAATGCAGTGTATAAAATGTAACACAAACCATATTAGCAATCAATATTTCAGACTCGCAAACATCTTCCACAAAAAGATAGTACTACACTTAGTAACGAGTTTTTTTCAGACCTACGCCAGTCACAAAACACAAAGTGTAAAAAGGATTAATCCGTGATTAATAACCAGTATAAGAAGTAATAACTGAATTGACAACTGTATACTTTATAAAATAAGTCCAATTTCAGGGGTGTCATTCGGTTTATCGAGAGAATTGATCGTGAAAGAATAACTAACGGTGGTCAAGCATTGTATCGGATCGTGAATGCAATTAATTAAGTGTAATTCTACTTCAAAATCTATGAAACAATCTGTTGTAGTTTCCAAAGGTGGAACAAATTAGAAAAACAATATGTCTGTCAAAATTATTTAACTTCCTTGATAAAACTGTGCACTTAAAAAATGAAAAAATGCAGTACTTTTTAAGAAAACACGAAAGGCGGCACACAATCCTATGAAAATCATTAAGAAAAAATCACGTTTTGTAACTATAATAGTCACATTCCAATATATCATGATATGTTTAAAACTTAATCTTTATATGTCAGATAGTCCAGTAAAATATATGTATGTTATTACTTGAAAAAAATCATAATATTTTTGAAAAATTCTTTTTTGTTGATTTTTTATCAAAATTGATCGTGAAAGATCATTCAACGCATTATTTGGATCGTGAAAGACAAGGCGTGACCAGACTTAATGATCAGAAAACAGCATTTGTTTTACCAATTGATGTACTTGTAATTGGTTGAAGTGTGTAATTACTTTCTTAGAACGTAAATCATTGCTTTAAATTTTGTTGGTGATGTATATATTTTTACCCTTATTTAGACCTTTTTTTCATTTATGAGGCAATGCTACGCGTAACTAGGCATCCAAGATAATAATACCTACAGCAGCGTAAATGATCGAAAGGTCAATATTGTGTATACATAATGCGTAATGCATCCACAAATGAGGGAAGCGAGAGGGGGTCTGGTGGTTTTCCACCGGAAATATCTAAATGTGTGCGTTTTTGTTTTCGAAAAGGTAATTGAGATGTATAAGTCCACTCTGTTTTGTTACTTGTTTTGCTTTGTATCGATCTGATGAGTTAAGCCCTTTTCAACTGATCTTTATAGTTTGTTCAATTGTTGTTCTGTTACACCACTGTCCCAGGTTAGAAAGAGGGTCGCTAACTAGTTTAACCCCGCCACATTATGTAGGTGCCTGTCCCAATTCAGGAGTCTGTAATTCAGTGGTTGTCGTTTTGGTTTATATCATATTAGTTTTTCGTTCATTGAACATAAATCGGGCCGTTAGTTTTCTCGTTTGGATTGTTTTACAAATGTCATTTCGTGGCATTTTATAGCTGTATGGGTTTTACTCATTGTTGAAGGCCGTACGATGATCTATAGTTGTTACATTCTGTGTCATTTGGTCTCGTGTGCAGAGTTGTCTTATTGGCAATCATACCACATCTTCTTAAGGTGGCTCACCCCAATAAGGACCCCCGGTAGAATTTTTTTATTTTCACATATTTTGTAGATTTTTTTATGCTGAATCCAAAAATGCAAAGAAAAAAGGGGGTCACCAGGCTCGTTTTCCCCTCAAATGGAAGCGAAATGTGCGATTTTGACCCTATTTCCAAACTTTTCCACCCTTTCAACAATAACGACTACATCAAATTCAGAGACTTTTAGAACCATGTCAGTATGATTATTATGTGAAAAAACAATAAAATTTGAAATGTAAACGTTCCCCTTGGTTGTTTTAGACTTAAACAATCCTTTTGTTTTCAGATTTATGTCTAAATTTTGCATTTTCTAATTTCAGTTTAAGGCTAAAAATATTGGTTAAATCGATTTTTCGTAAAATTTCCCCGGTAGATTTTTTTAAAAAACGGATATGTCAAAGCTATGAACTTTTCGAGCATTTTAAGATAAAATAAAATGGGGTCACCAGGCTTTTAAAAAGTTACGAGCTTTTGTTTAACCCTCTACCCCATGAGGTCTGATTTCAATGCACTCCATTAATTACTTTCTTGTGAATTTTGTTGATGTCTTTAAATAAAATAATGTTTGTAATTATATCAATGGACGATAGCTGAATATAAATGTGATTAACATTTTACTGTTTGTTATAAAAAGCGAAATTTTGATTATTTTGGTGAAATACGGTAATTTTGTCTGGCGCGAGTTGCTTCCTCTAATTTGGCGCCATAATCGGACAACAGAAATTTCAGGGTCGCCATTGCTGAGCAGCATACTGCACTGATAAATACGACCATGTACATGAATAACAGACATAGTGGCGAATAGACAGCGATGAAGGTAGAGTCATTACATAAGAAAACATAGATTTAAATATATTAGACAGCCAAATGTTATCAGTATCACGAAAAATACAAAGTGGGGGGTTATCTCAAAATACTCGCTACTGTAGAAAATCACTGCGGCTGAAACAATGCATGGGCTAAATTTCTGTTCTATGTATAATCGTTATGGCTGGTATCTTATTTATGTGTTTACTTGACCCTTAACCTGTTAACTGGCAAGTTGTGAACATGTATAGCCTGTTTTGAAAAATATCCGTGTCAAAGAGGAGGGATGCATTTCAGCATCTGCGCTACCGTTAGCGTCAAATGAGTCTTGATTATATATCGTCATTCGTAAAATCTAATTTCGTAGCCAATGGAGTAAAATATTTATCGTTAACGTCTATACTGACTTGTAATATGGGGTACCCCATAACTTCCCTTGGACAGTGGTTCATGATTCCCACTCCCTATCCCCAACTCCCATTTCCTTCCCTTTTACTCTAAAATTTTCTCCCTAACTTCTACTTCCACCCCGTTGCTCCCAGACAAAAAATGGCAAAATATATTTCCCAGATTATTCACACCACACCCCTCCTTTCACTTCAGACCAGGCTAACTAACGGACCTGCACATGATACCCCTTTTCCTGCTTCCTGATCCTCATTCCCATGAACATTCCTTACCCTGTCCACCCGCTCAAGGGGTTCGATTTTTTTGTTTGTTTTCTTGAGAATATAAATGGCCTAATTTGTAAATTATAACCACTATAGTACAATGCAATACATTTTATTAATGGATTCTCTTGATCACAATTTGTTTACATTTAAACCCCCCACCCCGTCTCTCTTTGGTATAAAATATTTCATAACGTCAAGTATCAGGTTTAAACATACACGTGTAGGGCTTATCTTGTTTACCAAATAACACATACATTTGAGTTGAAAAATTCATTATTGTTTTGTGCTTAGTATTTTTATATACAAAATTTGTGTACCCCATATTCCAAACAGGGTACAAGACACCTTAGCATAATTTGGTTGACGACGTACAAATGTAGCTCAGCTGCATTTCAGAATTTTAGGCAGAGAAATAACTGGTCCCTGGCAGCGAAACAGCATGCCCGAAAAGTCTCAGAATTCAACATATAAAACAAAATCACTATTTACACTTGCTGTGCATGTAATTTTATTTTGTTTACTCATTATTGTTGCCACAAATTCTTCATTTTTTTACGCTGTAGCGGAGGGGGCATTAAGTTTTACCCTTGTCTGTCTGTACGTACGTCCCAAAATTGGTTTCCGTTCTCTAACTTCAGTTTGCCTCAACCAAATGTTATGAAACATACAAAATGCTTATTACCAACAAACACAGATCTAATTTGAATTTTTTTTGGTGGTGTCACTTTTACTGTTCTAGAGTAATGCCCCTTCACAAATGGAAAAATTGCTGAATTTTTATACGCCCGTTTACGGGATGTATTATGGTATACTGTTGTCCGTCCGTCGTCAACATGTCGGACATTAACTCAAAAAACACTTAAACCAATTTGCATAAAACTTTGGTGAATTGTTTATATCTATTGACGTGAGCTCCCTTTGGTTTTTTATAAATTTTAGATTTTACGTTTCCGAGTTATGGGGTTTTATTCATTAAAAAAGGAGGATATTCCAGTTTTTGGACAATAACTCAAGAATGCTTTCACCAACTTGCAAGAAATTGTGGTGAATTGTTTATATCTATTGACATGAGCTCCCTTCCAATTTTTATAAATTTTAGATTTTACGTTTCCAAGTTACAGGGTTTTATTCATAAAAAAAGGGTGATTTTCCAGTTTTCTGACAAAAATTCAAAAATGCTTTCAGCAGTTCTTATGAAATTGTTCATATCTATTGATGTAAGCTCCCTTTAGAATTTTATAAATTTTACATTTTACATTTCTGAGTTATGGGGTTTTATTCATTAAAAAAGGGAGAATTTTCCAGTTTTCGGACAATAACTCAAAAACGCTGTCAGCAATTCTCATGAAACTTTGGTGAATTGTTTATATCTATTGATGTAAGGTCTGTTTTGATTTTCATAAATTTCTAATATGACATTGAGAATTAATTGAACTTTATTTGTTTATAGAGTGTTGTGATGTTACACTATTGTTTCAGAAAAAGGGTGAAGGTTTGGTACCATTAAAACGTTTAAACCCGCTGCATTTGTTTGCACCTGTCCTAAGTCAGGAATCTGATGTTCAGTAGTTGTCGTTTGTTGATGTGGTTCATAAGTGTTTCTCGTTTCTCGTTTTTATATAGATTAGACTGTTGGTTTTCCCGTTTGAATGGTTTTACACTAGTAATTTTGGGGCCCTTTATAGCTTACTGTTCGTGTGAGCCTAGGCTCCGTGTTGAAGACCGTACTTTGACCTATAATGGTTTACATTTATAAATTTTGACTTGGATGGAGAGTTGTCTCATTGGCACTCATACCACATCTTCTTATATCTATTGACAACAGATTTACTAAGTATTGCGCAACAGCAAGAAATCTTTAATTGAACATAAATTCAATTCATATAACCAATTTCAAGTTCTTTGACTACATTTATTCAGAAACCTTTAATATGTCAAATATTTAATTACAGTCCAAATTCAGACCTGTATCAAGCTTGAATATTGTGTCCATTTTTGTCCCAACTGTTCAGGGTTGGACCTCTGCGGGCGTATCCAGCTGCGCTCAGCGAAGCAGTTTATTTGTTTCCGTTCTCTAACTTTAGTTTGCCTCATCCAAATGTTATGAAACTTATACACATTACTTATTACAACAAAACTCAGATCAAGTAAAAATTTGGGTAGTGTCACTCTTACCGTTCTTTAGTTCTGTTCCTTTATAACTTTATATGCAAGTGGGGCATCATCTGTGTCCCATGGACACATTCCCATTTATTTAAAATATGAATTACATTATGCTTTTAAATGTCAATCATGGTTGATTTTCTGACAGAATTACTCTGACATTTAATTTCAGGCTTCAAGTACATGTAAGAGGAAGGAGTGATTTGTTGTGAAAGATCTTGGAATGTTCAACTTTACTTGGAAACTATTGGCAAAGTACTGACAGAATTTACAGGAGAAACCAGTAACATCTTGTCTTGCAATTGGGAACTATATGTAAAGTGCTGAAACTTAAGAACAACATTAGAAGCTAAGATCAACAATACTTGGAACTACATGTATAATCAAAGTACTGTCAGAATCCATATGAGAGAACCCAAGATCATCTACACTTGGTGTCTTTATGCAATGTGTTGTCAGAATCCACTTAAGAAGCCAAGATCAACTATAATTTGGAACTATATGCTTTAGTGCTGTCAAAATCCATAAAAAAAAATCCAAGATCAAAAGGACCTACTTTACCTACCTGTCCCAATGATGAATACAGATTATTGAGTCTTATAAAAAACACTGAAGAAGAATATTGATATAAAAATAATGAAAATATAGAGCTGATCAGCTAATGATTGTACATGTACATGGTGTATACATGTCAACAATTACTAGTATATTGAAATTAACAATGCTAATAAATGTCTTATAAATTTGATCTCATAGACATTTGAGGAATAAAAATAAAAAATGTTTCAAAAAATGAATTTTAATAGAGCTGAATTAATTTTTTTTTTTCTGTCTGTAGTGATTTTTGCTGCAAACACAATTCATGATATGCAAACTGCAATATATGCAGTTGTCTTTAATACAGAAGGTAGCCATGAGATTTGTAAATTTTGGAAATCATAATACCAAGTGGCAGTTGTGGTAAATGCACATGCCTTTCCCTCATCTTTTACCTCACCAATTCCTGACCTAAATGGCCACTTGAAATATTTTACATCATTTGGCATTTGTTTTCCATCCATATGCTATTCAGTTTCTATTTCAAAAGTTATATTTTCTGGATAAAAGGAGAAATAAAATACAGTTTTGTTCAATGAGACAGCAACCAAACAAAACAACCAAAAGAATTATATATTGTCTGGGAAAACTTGTGTCTCACTATTAACTGACAACATTTTTACCTACTGTAAATTCAGAAATTATTGCGTGCATTTATTATTGCGATTTTTGACGAATGGACTAAATTGCGAGTTTAATTATTGTGATTACAAAAAAAATCTGCATAAAGATCTATAATTCATTTATCAGAATGCAAGTTCTTATAATTGCGATATTCACCCTGTCGCATTATTTGCATTAATAAAAACCTCACAATAATTTCTAAATTTACAGTATCACAATGATACAGATTAATATTGTTTTGTAAATTTAGATATGCACTCAAATTGATACAGATTGCTACAAAGATCTCAACCTCATTTCATGGATCGGTGATCAAGGTTACAGTTACCTGATTAGGGTTGTTTATCAGATACTGTTAGCAATAGGTCATTTGTCAATGTCATGTTTTTGTGTTTTTTGTCTTTTTTTCTAATACTAAAAGACTTAGTACATGTAGTAGATAAACTATATGTATGCAATGATTCACAAATCTAAGGAGTACATGTCTGTCTGGCAGTTGTCATTGACCACATTTGCATGGTTCATTGGTCAATGGTAAGTCCTCTTTTAACATGCTACATTGTGTAATCAATAGGTTATTATATTTGGTGTATGGTATGATTATTAAATGTATATATTGAAATTATCAAGGTAATAGGACGTGCCGCTGGAATAGGTCGTCACCTTTTCAAGCTTGAAAATATGTGAATAGGTCGGAAAACTATCAGAAATATATGATAATGTCAATAAAGTTTCCATAACTTCTTCGTCTGTCATCTTTCTTGGTGTTCCCAGGTGTGATTTTATCAACCAATTTTTCTTTTTGACACTTTGGTATTCTAGTCTTAAATTACACTACATGAAACCCAAGCATTATAGGGACCCGCGGCACCCTCTATCAATTAAGTATTGAAGTAACCGCCCCCACCAAATCGAGTCCTATATACAAGGTAATAGGACGTGCCGTGCCGCTGGAGTATGTCATCTTTTCAGGCTTAAATATATGTGTATAGGTCGGAAAAACTATCAGAAATATAAGACAAGGTCAATAAAGTTCTCATAACTGCTTCACTGTCATCTTTCTTGGTGTTCTCGGTTGTGTTTTTATCAACCAATTTTTATCTTTTGACACTGGTACATAACACACCACATGAAACCCAAACAATATGGGAAAAGGTTACATTTTTACCTACGCAATATATGAAAAGGTATACATTTTTGAAATATAAATTATATGAAAAGGTGGGCCCCACGGCACCCCTATCAATTTAGTATTATAGTGCCCCCCTCCCGGAGGTATTTATACATCCAGCTGTATGAACACCCTATCATAGCAAGGGATTATCTGTCAGATTAGGGAAGTCATATTTATATACCCATGTTAACCCTACGATATGAAAATAAGGAGATGTGGTATGATTGCCAATGAGACAACTATCCACCAAAGTTCAAATTTATAAAAGTCAATATTAAAAAAAAAAATTTCATCTCCATATTATCACCATAGGCCGATAATTACGTTTCTTTGCACCTAGCAGGTGGGTCAAACCAGTGTTCACACATCATTAAAAAAGTTGTCATACATATTTCTTGCCGCAATGACATACTCCAACTTATTTTTTTTTTAAATCAAGAACTTTCCTCGTTAGCTTCCCTTTTGAAAAAAACGCATGTCAAAAAAAAGACAGAAGTTAAAGTTTGCCAATATCACCGACTAATATAGCGTCCCTGTGTACTGGGCGGAGTTTTAAAATTACAATCCCAACTTTTCCTGAACCTAGTAAGTAGTATAGATTTTGTTTATATATAATGTCTTTAACTGGTAGTGTTTGGAACTGTCCGGTAGACTGCGGATGTTTGTCCTAGGCAAAATCCCGACTTGGTCAAACCAAATATTTTGCGTTTCTCCGCAAGCATGCGGTATTGAGGGATAATAGCATATATCGATATATAAGGTCGGAATACTAGTAAGGTCCCGGTTGCTATTGACCAATTTTCATCTACATGATCAAAGGTGGAAAACTGCAAATTATTGAAGTGTCCGGTATTTTTTTCTGCGTAAAACAAAAAATGTGTTGCTCGAGTTCCGTTAGTCTATTATAATAACTCATTCTTAATCAATTATTTTAGTTTTTACGCTAATATTTCCTCTTTTTTTTTAATGCGAACTCTGTTGGCATATTGATAGATACAACAGAAAATAGAAAATTAACAAATAGCAAAATAAGTAAAAGGAAAATATCATAAATAGAAAACATTGGCCCCGAGGTCTCATGTTATAGGACTAGCTAGAGTTCCAAAAATCATAGAATCATGATACGAGAAAATTTGTTAGATATTTTCGTGACCATTATTGATATAGTATACAAATCATTAAATAAAATGTTATGTGTGACTGTCAAGTATTTAGTCTTTGTTTGAAAATTGTAATGTTCAAAATAAAAAATACTTAACTATTATCAAAATTTTGCATGTTAAAATATTTCACATACTCCGGAATTGTTATGTTCAAAAAGTTTTGGCAAATACAAAATACGTAATTATTATCAAAATTTTGCAGTGGGAAAATATTTCACATACTCCGGAATAAGATCCTACCAATACTTGGAAATGAAGATATTTCAAGAAAAAAAGAGATTTATGACAGTAACAAAATGTTATAATACGCCAAACGGATAAAACGGTTAAAAGCTCATTAGAGCTTATGTTGACTTTGTTTGTATACTTTGCCGACTCTAAATAAAGCTTATTTATTATTATTTATTTATTTATTATTTATAGCGTGCAGATGAACCCCGATGCTTTTATACTATAGCATACTATATGGGTTTTACTCGTTTTTGAAAGCCGTAAAGGTGACATGCAGTTGTTTACATCACTAACCTTTGTTTACGGTTAAACATTGCGTCATTTGACAAAATATTTTCATATATATACTAATACATCTAAAAGACATCTTTTGATATATTCAACCAGTATTTAAATGAAAAATTAAATAGGGTGCGAACGGATCCAAGGGGCGAACGTGTAGGGTGAGAATGTGTTTTTGGAGCGAACGCACCAGATACCGTCGTACATGTCAATATTTATATTTTCTTTTTTTTTTTAATGTTATATGCTTTAATATATCATGTATAATTTTGTCCTTTTTATGTGAAAAATGAACAAACCACTCTGTAGTTCTAACCATAGGTATTTCCTGTTTTGTAGAACGTTTTGCATGGTTTGTTGGCATCGGGAAAGGGTGCTTTCATACACGCCCGCGTTCCAATGTCGTCAAAACTATTTTTGAGAAAACCCCTCAAAGTGACCGTTTCCAAGGCGCTCGTCGTTAGAAACATGCGTTAAAATATGCGCACTGTTAAAGGACCGAGCCACCTTAAAGGGAAAGTCCGCGATTTTTTACTTATCATCTAAATATGTTCATCTTAACATAAAAAACACATTCACAAAGTTTAAAATTTATATTCTTTCTAATAACGGAGAAAATCAAGTATTTGTAACTTTTTTGGTTGACCTACGTCACTGGGTTGTGACGTTTTAACCCGATTTGTTGAATCATGGGAAAAAATAAAATCTGTTAAAGTCTTAAGAGTCATTCTCTGTAAGCATCAAAGGATATGGAATATTGATGGCCACTCATACTCTCAGAATTATGTCATATTTGTATTATATGTTGGACTTAACCTAATAAAAATAAAAATAAATTAAATTTAAACAAAATATATGATGTTGCCATGGTAACATACAGTCATAAATTTTGCCATCTGAACTTGCTTGAAATTGACAAAATGGCAAAACTGGTATTTTTGTGATGTAATAATAATAATTTATTGATCTTTAATATCTATAAACTGTTTGCACATGAAAAGTATAAGGTAAGATCTACCAAAACCTAAAAAAACAATATTAAATTTAGAAAGTGGAAAATATGTAATTATTGAGACTATATTGGAGGTTTTAGAAATCTTTATGGACCTCCAAAATCCTAAAATAGTACATTTCCAAATTTAAAAAAATCAATTTTCGCGATTTTTCCACCAAATTTTGTTTTTATCCAGATTATATCAAGACATCCAACAATCATATGGTAAAAAATTAGAATGAGTAAATTTACTGAATTTTTTTTATAAAAATTTGAAAAAACTAGATTTTTTCATCAAATTTGAGATTTTAACTTTTACACCCTATTGCTTGTCTTTACTTACAGTAGTGAATTTCATGTATATTAATATTAATTGTGAAACAAATGGAATATACAACATCATGTTTGTTTTTAATGAATGGAAAGGAAATAGAAAATATCATTTCAAGGTCATTATTTTTTGTTCAAGGTCATATAAGGCCCGAGAACACAGTTATTTCGTAGTGCATTTCTTTTAGACAATAAACGAAAATTAAAAAAATCCCACCTGCGCTTTCTCAATAATATTTTTACAGTGTGTTGTACTCCTTTTGGGACAAATTATATCAAAATTAAAGAAAACTTCATCAGCTCTAACTCAAAATATGGAAAATTTTATGTTAAGGGGGGGATCTTTTGACACCTTCCAAAATGCTAATTTTTAACCTTTTTCAGCTGGACCAAATCACTACTTAACTTTAAAATTCATGACCCAATTTTTTTTACAGTGTAAATTCATCCTCCTTCTTGCTATTTGAGGCATAAAACATGAAGAAATAAATTTGGAAGGGCTATAAAAAAAATTTGCAAGTAAGACACTGTCCACACTAGTGACTAACGAAAATCAAAGGACGATAACTGTGTTCCCGGACATTTTAAAGTATAAAACTTCATATATTGATTTTTTGTTTATCTATGCTACATGATAAATTATTTTCCATTTTTTGGATGAAACAGAATTTCTTAAAATTAAAATAGCCATTAACTGAAAACCTTTTTTTATATATAAATGTTTGCGTGGATATCTTATGACTTGTTTAGTTTGGGATAAGTAAAACAACGTTCGTTCAAAGCTTTCAGCTGCTAATAGATAGATCATATTTAGTGGACATGTATCTCATTAAGGGAATTATCATGCTAACATCATACATGTATGTGTTGGTTTGTGTGTAATGAATGTACATACATGTATATTTTTTTAAAAATCCAGAGGTTCCAATGAGTCTAAATTACTAACCAGGATTTTTAGCCTCAATAGTTTGTCATCAAAACTAACGAAATAACACTCAGAACAAATGTTCAAGGTTGCTACTTTTGGTTCTAACTGTAGTTATAATGCAATACACCCTCTTGACATATTGGAACTCTTTAGACTCTTGGAGCCATATTGGTCTTTAATGAATAAGGACAAACATATGCTTTTTTGTTATTTAATAGATATAAGAAGATGTGGTATGAGTGCCCAGATATAACCCTGAAAAAGTAAACATTATATATATATATATATACCTAACAACAAAATTATTTTCATTTACCTGTGTTTAAAGTTATTGCAAATGGCTGATATTTTTGTTCAAGCATATTATTTTTCTTAAATTGTTTAACATTTCACAGCGGTATAACATGTTGCTTGAATTATTCTTCCCTTAGTTTATTTATTTTGTATATACATTGTATCATAGATCAAATTTATTTGTTCAGTGTATGCTCAGTGGTGTTAATATGTCTTTTGATTGAGTTAAGCCATTTCAATTGATATTTTATAGTGTGTCTTTCTATGTAGTGATGTTACACTATTGTTTCAGATAAGGGTGAAGGTTTGGTACCATTAAAACGTTTAAACCCGCTGCAATTGTTTGCACCTGTCCTAAGTCAGGAATCTGATGTTCAGTAGTTGTCGTTTGTTGATGTGGTTCATAAGTGTTTCTCGTTCTCGTTTTTTCTATAGAATAGACCGTTGGTTTTCCCGTTTGAATGGTTTTACACTAGTAATTTTTGGGGCTCTTTATAGCTTGTTGTTCGGTGTGAGCCAAGGCTCCTTGTTGAAGACCGTACTTTGACCTATAATGGTTTACTTTTATAAATTTTGACTTGGATGGAGAGTTGTCTCATTGGCACTCATACCACATCTTCTTATATCTAATAACGACACTTCTTAAGTACCTGTTCGGATACATTCTATACGGTCGGTTTATCAATCCATTTAAAAGCCCTTGAAAAGAAAAACAAACTGTAATTTTCAATAGTGATTCAGTGTACAATTTTACCTTCCAATGTGGACATTCCTCCCATAAGATAAAATACACAAAGTTTGGATTCAATTAATTTAGCCGTTCTTATTATTGTTTTTATACGACCTCGGTTTTCATCATCGTCCGAAGATATTTGGTTTCCAGACAATATCTTGATAAGTGTATGGAATAATATGGATCTCTATGAAATTGTATCACAAGGTTCCGTATCACAAAAGGAAGGATGGGATCGATTTTGGGGGTTAATGTCCTTACTGTTTAGGAATTAAGGGCCAAAAACAAGCACTTCTTTTGTGTCAGTACAATAACTTATGTATAAGTGTATGGATCTTTATGAAATTGTAGTACAAGGTTTCATACCTCAAAAGGAAGGTTGGGATTATTTTAGGGTTGTGGCCCTAACTGTTTAAGAATTAGGTACCAAAAAACTCCCAAGGATTTCCTTGCTTCCAGATTAAAACTTGCGTATAAATCTATGGATCTCCTCGAAATGGTTGGTATTGATTTTATGGGTTATAGCCCTCACCTTTTAGGAAAAGGGGAAAAAACAATACTTTTCTAATATTTTGTAAAAATTGCTATTTCTTGACCAATTTCAATGAGGGTTAATTCAAAGTTTTGAATTCTTTGTGTATAATATGCTGAATCTCACCGTGTATTTAGATTTTGGATTTTGGGCCCTGTTTTTAAATTGGTCAGCATTGTTGACCAAAGTGTTCAAAATGAAAGTTTGTTTGATTTGATCGAAAATTGAAATATTAGGCTTCTTTGATATGCTGAATCAAACTGTGTATTTTATTTTTTTATTTTGGGCCCCGTTTTCAAATTGGTCCACATCAGGGTCCAAATGGTCAAATATTAAACCAAGTTTGAGTTTAACAAAAACTGAATTCTTTGGGTTCTTTCATATGGTGAATCTTAACATGTATCTAGAATATTGATTTTGAGTCCAATTTTCCAGTTGGTTTAAATCAGGGTCCAAAATTAAACTTTGTTTGATTTCAACAAAAATTGAATATATGGGGTTCTTTGCAGAGCATATTATTCTGTTTTGTTCAATCAATTATATATATCAAAAGGCTTGGACAGCCTTCATGCTTGTTTACGAAATCACCCTTAAGTTCTACAAGCTCAGAAAAGGTCCGTGTAAGGAGCATCTCTGCCAAGTTTCCGATGATTTCATTTTGTGGATCCAAGCCAAAGGTCAACATGTGAGTCATGACAGACTCAAGTGATGTCAAATGATTATATAAGAGATAATAAATGATATCAGTTGTACAAGTTTACATTGGGAAAATAATAACTGATTTTATACGACCGCAAAAATGTTTTGGGTTCGTATAATGCTATGATATTGTCGTCGGCGTCGTCGTCTGCGTCGTTGTCGTCGTCCGAAGACACATTTGGTTTCCGGACAATAACTTTAGTTAAAGTGAATGGATCGCTATGAAATTTTACAAGAAGGTTCAATACCACAAAAGAAAGGTTGGGGTTGATTTTGGGGGTTATGGTACTAACAGTTTAGGAATAAGGGGCCATAAACAAGCATTTGAACAGTTTCCGGACAATAACCTGTGTGTAAGTGTATGGATTTTTCTGAAATTGTACCACAAGGTTCCATATCACAAAGGGAAGGCTGGGATTGAGTATGGGGTAATTGCCTTAAATATGCAGGAATTAGGGGCAAAAGGGGCCAAAACAAGCATTTTCTAGGTTCCATACAATAACTTGTGTTAAAGTGTATGGATCTCTCTAAATTGTACTACAAGGTTCCATACCACAAAGGAATGCTGGGATTGAGTTTGGGGATAATTACTTTAAGGGGAATTTTTTCCAATTTTTGGGGTTCATATTTTTTCAAAATTTTGAAATTTTAATTTTTTAAAAGTTTCAAGAAGAAATCTTCTATTGCACAGTATTGCGCAATAGATCTTTGACCACATTTATTTTGTGTCAGAAACCTATATCATATCAAAATTTGATCACAACCCAAATTCAGACAGTATCAAGCTTGAATATTGTGTCCCAACTTGTCCCAACTGTTCAGGGTTCTACCTCTGCGGTCGTATCAGGCTGCGCTCAGCGAAGCATTTTATTTTTATATTTTAGACCATTCTTAAACTTTTCTTTATTTTTAAGCCCATTATTCTCCATTCTTTATACTTAAACAGCCCATTATTCTATTATTTTATCTTTTTTTTGGCCTATTTTTTGTACCCGTTATTTATTTTTAGCCTTTATTCCATGTATTCTGCACCTTTTGCCAATTACTTGTTTAATCAAAGCCTTATCTTATTTAAGTATGTTTCACTTAAACTTTGACCCGTGTCCTGACCTTTTTCATCAGGTGTTGTCTGACTATAGTATAGGTTTATAATTTTTTGCTGTTTTTTCGATATAGAGTGTTTTGGCCAAAATTGTCAGACATGGTTTTTCTTGGACAAGAAAAAAGGCCTAGTTTCATCAGAAAAGGTAACCAAATTGCTCTCAAGTTGTTAAAAAACCAGGAACATAGGGTAACATGTATGTCAAAAATATTCTGAAATTTCTTACTTCCTGTTTGCATTATGCCATATTATGTTGATATTCAACTACATGTATATCCTAAAGAGCTCAAAAAAAGGAACTTGCTAAAACAAGAAAGATAAATTATGCTTATATATGTATTTTTTTTTGCAGTTTCTATGGTGAAACTTAAATCCAAGTATTATTCTCGTACAAATTACATTTCTAATGTCAAATATCATATATATCAATTAGCTATCAAATCTTTAAATAAAGTTGATTGAGAAATAGGAAGTTTGAAGAAATAGCAGTATCTGGCCTTTTTAACCCTTACCATGCGGGGCCGGCCGTAATATTACTGCCTCTACCCAAAATACAATTTTGTTTGGGGTTCCAATGGCTCTCTATACTTTTAGAGGTCAACTGTATGACATTAATTTCGAAGGTTATGCATGTTCCTTCTATCTTAGGCTATTCATTGTCATGTCTCTCATGTTTAATGGTTGTTTTGAGGTCAAATACGAACTTCGAAAATTGAAATCCGATAAAACTTGGGGTTTTTAAAGGGGTGGGCTTCTCTTCGATGTCTGACACACGCATTTCAGAAGCCTAAAACTTCCAAAAAAGTGTAAACCCACTAGCAATTAACAATTGATTGTGTTTATTATTGAAATACGCCTATGGAACGACTTCTTTCGGTTGCAGGCCCAGTTGCAGTAAAACAAATCGGGAAATTCCGGATTTTTGTGCAAATGCCCTTCTTCAGACTGATGTATCAAGATAAGTTTTACTTCAATTTTCAATTTAAGCACTGTTGTGTTAACTGTGGTCCACACTACATGCAGACTACAGTTGGATACATCTATCAGCATCTACTGGTCTTCCAATTCAAGAAATAGGACGAACAATTGTCAAAATTGACACTTTTTGCACCTGATAACCAACTTTGGGGCAAATTCCAGCCAACCCAACCCCAACTCCTCACCCCAATTACCCCACCCCGCGATCTCCTAACTTAGATTTATTTGAATTAATATGCATCAGCAGCAGGGTATAGCTCATTTGCATATAATTTGCATTAATTGGCAAATTATCAAAAATTAAGCATTTTCTGAAAACAATTCACCATGGCAACGGTTAAAGGGGTTTAAATTTCGCATACAAATTTACTCATTCCAATTTTTTTCCTAAAGTTAGCCCAGATACTAAGGTTTAAGATGTGCATACTCACAAGTGTATGTAAAATTGCGTAATTCCGTAAAACTCTCTCAAAAAACCCTTAATTTTACAAATTTGACTTTCTTGCAAAATCATTGTTTTCGTTCATTTCAGACGACTGTTTTCAATATTCAGGTTACAGATAAATTAATACCCTAATATATCATTTGAAAGGTAAATATATGGACATTTCAACAATACATATTTTTTTTAATATATTTGACTATGTTTCGGTTCAGGCTGAGTATAAAAGTACGTTATTTTGCAATTTTCTTTAAATTTGCCAAGTTTATTTATGGCAAATTTTGATGTAGTTGCTATGGCAACCAATGACACAACTTTAAAGAAATTGACATAATTTTTAAAGTTTCATGGTATTGTCAACAAAATTACAAAATATGAACGAAATCTGGTGATAGCCATGGCCAACTGATTTTGATGCTTACAGAGAATGTCTCTTAATTGCTTATCAGAATTTTACGTAATTAAAAGCGCACAGATGACCGTTGGTCGTAGTTAATAACCACAATATAAGAATGAAAGAAAATGAATATGTGTGTACCGTTTTGTATTTGTAGTTAATAAACACAATATAAGAATGAAAGAAAATGAATATGTGTGTACCGTTTTGTATTGATTGAATAAAACTTCCTATATGGAGTTATCTAATAATAAATATTTTCGAATTAATTTCATAAATTATTGTTGAGATTTTTTCATAAAATATCTGTTGAACATTTTGATTGATATTAAACTGAAAATATTTTACGTTTTATTTACCGTTATAACTTTGGTAACCAGTTCAAGGCAAAATATTTGTGAACAGAGTGTGTATATTATTTTGTAAAGTCATTGTTTATTTATCGATTTGAGGAGAATTCGTTTGAACTTTACCTTGCAGCAATTTAGCCTCAGGCGTACACAGGTTTGAATGTTGTCATTTTGAATGGATTAACAGAAAGAGTATAGCGTGTTTAATACACCAAGCTGAAATACCCGATGACAATAGAGAAACAATAATTAAAATGTATAAATTAATTGAAAATAAACATTCAATTTTTTAATTCCGGAAGTGTATTTTAAAATGAAACAATTTTCGATTACGCTCTATGCAATTAGCATAAAATTAAAATATGAAGTTAAAAGAAAATTAATTTAACATTTCCCAATTAATAATTGCACATCTGTTTAATTTACTTTACCGGAATTCTTTAACTTGTATTTAAATCTGGCGATGTTTAAATGCTAACAATAGTAAAACTATCGCAATTTAAAAGTTTTATTGAAAAATACAATAGTACAACATGCATGATTTTTTTATCTTCTTTTAAAATTTCATTCCTACATAATTAAATTCAACCAACAATCTCTTAGAATAATTATTTGTGAAAAGAATGCCTATTATCATTTATTTCATTCATTATAAATCTAAGCTATTAAAATAATTGTTTATTCCGTCTGAAATTTTTATTTTCTTTTTTTCACATATGAACATTAAATATAATCATTTTTATATTATATTATAATTTAGTGTAATACTCTACAGGGTAGCCGTCATTAATCCAAAATAGTAATTGTAGTAATTAATGGCATAGCTTAGTAATGTATTGCTGACAATGACGATTTTAGAACAGTTCGTCTCCTTGAAACAAGCTGTACTAGTATACTTTTTCTGAGGTATAAGCGCCGTTGAAGACGAGCTCCAGAGGTTCTTTCTAAAGGACAAAGCAGACTAATAGCGTATCGTTCGTTTGTTTGTTGGGTCAGGGGAGGCCAACCACTTGCCCAGAAAAACAGAATCGCCATACAAGCATAGTTGTCAACACTATCGGAAAAGAGTTCCTATCGTCGGATGGGGTACACGAATGCTTCCAAGAATGAATAAGTGACATGTCTGACTCTGAACAGTCAGTAAACGAACTGAACACTGATCTACAGACATCGACCTCTTATTCTTGACACACCTGGTACTCAATAAAGAGGCCATGCATGGACCTGTATTATATAATTGTGTATTACGAATTTTCAGTCGACGGGATGTCACCGGAATACCTAACGAAATCTGTCGCTCTGACACGACCTCCATCAATAATTTATCCAGTCTGACATGCCTATAATCGATTCGAGAGGAAGCCGAAACATTTATTTAGAAGATGTCGTAAATAGAAAAAAAACTATCAATTTTACAACGAACATACTAGGCTCACACGTTAATCTGTAACAGCATCTTTATAAGTGACCGATCTAAATTGATCCCGTATCAATTTAATATTACGTAAAGCTTAGTTAAAAAAAAGCAATTTTAATAAAACACACCATATATGAAAAAAAAATGAGATGTCCGATATTCCGATATTTACATATCAATAACCTGGGAATATTATACTATATCAACATATTAATTTATGTCCCAACTAAAACATTGTTTCGTGTCAATTTCAGAGTAAAAAAAAAAAATATCGTTGAACTTTATTAATTCAACAATTATCATGTCTTCATGTCTGAATACAGAACTATTCTTTACATGTACCAATGCACTTTATATAAAAGAGACTTACAAATGAATCTTTCGTAATTCAGTGACTGTTACAAGAACACTGAATTTGCTCTTTTATAATTGAAATGTCGATAGCTGTTGAATATCATAATAAAAAATGTTATTTATCGTATAACTTTATTAATTCAAATAATTATCTTGTCTAAATACGGAACTATTCTTTATATAAACCAATGCACCGTATATAAACCAATGCACTTTATAAAAAAGAGACATACTAATGAATCTTTTGTGAGTCAGTGACCGTTACAAAAACACTGAAAATGCCTTACTTATAATCGAACCTTTATTTCCTCCTCAACTTTATTATTTTCAATCAACGTGATCTCATCATTTAAGGATTTGACAACATTATAGCTATATATAACTGCTAGGTTATTTTGTTATTAAAATAGTATAATTATCATTAAATTTCCCTCGAAACAAGTTTTCTCAAAATGGTCTTCACACACCAATTTGTGCTTGTTAAAGATGAAACTATTTGATGTAAGGTTAAGGTTGCACAACCATGTCTGATATAATTCTGTCTTTTTTGTGGGATCTGGAAAACTATGTAGACTTTTGCCGTAACCTTGTCGGACAGAACAACAGTACGCTTGACAAGACATTTTGACACTGAATGACGACTATACGGTAATACCCGATTGATGATGGGGAGTTTTTAACGAACGGTCGGTAAATCCCCCGATTCGTTTGAAACTTTGTGGTTTTATAGATATCACGTGACTTTCCTATCGGGAATGCCGGTAAGATGGCGGCATGTCGAAAACTGATAGTTAATTTCAGAAATCGATTTTGAACTCTTTAAATGGAGAATAAAACTTTAATATTTATGATAATGTGATTTTTTATGCTTAAAGAACAACATATCAATTTTTCATTTTTTTGCGGAGTTTCCCTTTAATTTTATATTAGATCAAACTGGGAACAGTATATCTAACGGGAAATGAATCTCATAGGCTTTTCAGTATAAAATATATATGTTCCTGGATCAAATAAGCTTTATCATTTAATTTTACACACAGGTGTATTGAAGATGATCTTTCCATTAATAATACGAACTTTTCTCATTTGGTCCCATTAATAGTCTTGAACTAGATATTATAGACACCACATATACAGCTTCCTCTGCATCATTTTTAGACATATGCCCCGAATTTGACTACAGCGGTCATCTTTTAAGGGGTACAGAACACCCAAGAAAAGATAACTCTTACTCATAGTCTGATTCATTGCTGCGTTTTAAAATCACAAATGTAATATGCAAGCTTTTAAAAGATCATGATCCGAATGTTTACATTGTTGCTAAGAGCAGCTGTACACCTATTGTTATTCATTCAATCTTTTAATCCATTTATAGTTACACATTTTCCATAAATTAATATTCAAAGAGACATAATAGGAAAATTTCCAAGTGAAATAAATTTACAAACGAAAATCAGGGGGTTTATACAAAAGAAGGAAAACAGAAAGGACCATAACTGTTTTCGTTTTTTGACCCAGGCCTTACATTTAATAAATTAAAGTATAAAAAGTCAAAGGTCTAAGGAGCTCCCATTTGATTTTAAGTGTGGGGTAGGGGGATAGGATTAATAATTTTGTCCTGCATTTTTTTTTTAGGTGTAATCATTTTCCGGCATTTTTATTTTACACTCTTTTCGGACCTGCCATTTTAATCAGTTTATCCTGACATTTTTTACATAAATTGTCATCCTGCTTTTATTTTGCCAAGTTGCTCATCCTGCCTTTTTTTTAATCAAAACTCCTGTCCTGCCTTTTTTTCAAATTTAATCCAAGCCCCATCCTCCCTCCCTCCTCAAATGGAAGCTCCTTCACAATAAAATTTTAAACAAATAAATAAATACACCATGGATATAATGCTTCTGTTGGTAGATCTTTGTACC
The DNA here is from genome assembly GCA_017311375.1 of Mytilus coruscus. NCBI lineage: Eukaryota > Metazoa > Mollusca > Bivalvia > Mytilida > Mytilidae > Mytilus > Mytilus coruscus. Next base: position 13,548,769 of record CM029604.1, read on the forward strand.
AAATGGATTGAAATTAAAACTGAATTGACTCCATGATACTTTTTTTTGGAAAACCGTAGTTTTGAATGAAATACATCGTGGGCTTAGTAATAGTAATGTAAATTTGTAGGTTACGAATAATTTATAAATGACATGTGTAATTGTGTGTTGAAAAATGCTGGGAAATTTTGTTTAATTGTAATTCAAAAAAATATTACATGATTTATATTCATGTAAAAAGTTAGAAGATACAGAGGGAATAATCAACCACAAGTGGAAGTGCATCATTTACACGTCGAGGAACAAAGACCACAAGAAGAATAAAAATATATCAGATCCAGTCCACAAAACACTACACATAATTTAGCACTCTTACATTTATCAGAATAAGAAAAAAATATATCTTTCTATAGTCTCTGTTTTCAACCTTGATCCTGACAGGTGTAGAAAATAAACGGGTGTCTTCTATTCCGTCCGCAATTTTTGGGGAAAGTAAAGTCTAAATTTAGAATCAGGGTTGAAACTGAAACTACACATGAATGATATAAATAGAACATGTTATTTTTGCTTTATCAAACTCTAATTTCGAAGGGATAGCGAAATTATTTTTTTTTCTTTTGTTGTGCTTTTGTCATGTTTGTGTATCTTTCCGAATTTGTGAATGCAATTTTGAAGTAAATAAATAAAAGAAAATGTGGTGTGATTGCCAATAAGCCAAGTAAAAAATTTTCTTCTCAAATTTCAATTCAAGATTATGACTGAATAGAGTTACTATATAGTAATAAAAAAAATATGTGACACTTGTAACTGCAGTTTGATGTTTGGTGGAATGAGAGGTGAAATGAGTGAAGATACAAAAAAGAAGATGTGGTGTGATTGTCTATGAGACAACTCTCAACAAGAGACCAAATGACATAGAAATTAACAAATATAGGTCACCGTATGGCCTTCAACAATGAGCAAAGCCCATACCGCATAGTCAACTATAAAAGGCCCCAAAATGACAAATGTAACACAATTCAAACGAGAAAACTAACGGCCTAATTTATGTACAAAATATGAACGAAAAACAAATATGTAACACATCAACAAACGACAATCAATGAATTACAGGCTCTTGACTTGGGACAGGCACATACATACAGAATGTGGTGGAGTTAAACATGTTAGCGGGATCCCAACCCTCCCCTAACCTGGAATAGTGGTGTAACAATTTAACATAAAAGCGAACTATAAAAATGAGTGGAGAAAGGCTTAACTCATCAGATGGATACAAATAGTAATACATCTAACAAAAACACAGAGTGGCCGGATACTTGTATATCCAAACAACAAAAAGACACTAAGTACTGATCTGAGAGTTCTTGCAGTTACTGACAGCTAGTTCAAAGCCACTAACAACTAATAAAAAAAATCATGCATCTAAGACTAAAGACTCTATTTTGATATAGTAGCATTTTTAAGACTGATTTGCTTTTAACTAAAAACCAGTTGTATCTAATTTTCATAACCTCTGCAGAAATACTAACAAACTCTATGTTTAACGAAATTGATTATATATAAGGATCTTTGCACAGGCAGCTATATTTCATCACTCAGGAGCCGTGGTTTTTTGCACCAATGCTTCTTTCGTTCAGTTTTGAATGATATATTTTTGAATATGTAGACCAATAGATTAAAAATGTTGATCATGTAAAATATATCTGCCGATTTTAAAGTATCCTAGGCATTTTAGGCGTCTCATGCTTAAAGTGAGGTCTCAGCTCGTATCTCAAACACAAAAATCAATTACAGACTTTCTTATTTTAACATCTCTTTTTACAAGCAGAATCCATGTATGAAATTAAAAATAAACCATTCTGTTGAGTAGTTAAGTACGTACACTGCGCTTCAAAAGAAACTATACCTTTTAAAAACAATTTGATGTAACTACATGTCCATTATGTATTCCGTGTGCATGGCATGTGTTGATATGTCATAATGTGTGTCTATATTGTTGTATGGTGGATTAAAGCTTGGGTAGAATGTATTTTTTAACGAAATATTAATTCATAACTGCATTAAAGATATGGCCTGCACAAGTGTTTCTCACCAAATATACGTTTATTGTCCTCGAGGTTAAAGTTCAAGGTCACATGAAGGTCAAAATTTTTAAGTGGCATACCACCTCATGATGATTCATTCACATGCCAAAGATCTAAGTTCTAGGTCAAAAGACGAAGAAGTTATTGCCTGGTTGTGTTTCTTACGGGAAAAAAACAACATTAAGTTGACCTTGAGGTCAAATTTGAAGGTCATATGAAGGTCATCATGATGCAAGACACTTAATTCCATGGTGATACATCCACATGCCAAATATCTAAGACCTAGACCAAAAGACAAAAAAGTTATGGCCATTATGTACTATCAAAATGGATTTTGCTCTCATTTATTAAGCCAATTTGAGGTTGGGGGCGTATTTTAAATTTTAATACGAAAAAATCTGACGGTTAAATTTTTGTAAATTTTTGCAAGAACAATCGACTAGTATAGCACTCCAAATGGTTAGTTTTTTGAAAACATTAAACGACACATTTTTTTTTTCAAAAAAACATTTCTTCTTCAAATAATAGAACCATCGCATTCACTTTTCGGGTTTGACTTTGATACCCCTTTTTTAGTTCGGACAAAAATTTAAATCCAGAATAAAAAACTTATAAGTAAAGGTTATCAGTGAACTGATATTCGCCTCAGTTATCATTATTAAATATGATATTGTCAATTTAGGATTATTTTTTAAAATAATCAACATATATACCCCTATACCCATGTTTCTGAAACTTCCAAATTTGGCCGATACTAGCATGTATAAGATGCCATATTTGAGTTGCCAAAGCTTTTAAACCAACGGTTCAAATCGTTTTAAATTTCTACAAGATGTTTAGCTTGGCCTAGTTTATCAATGAGAGAAAAACAAGAAAAATTAAACGACAGGCTTTTTTTGGGGTATAGTGTTGGGTACCCCCTTAATACCAGAGTCTATGACAAACGAGATGATTTCAGTTTTGAAATTATAAAATTTCCTCACCTTAACAGCGATTTACCAACTTCATCCGCCTATTCAAGACATTGCAGCTGATAATCAGATCTAGTTTGTAAAACGTTATCAGTGCCTGCGCAAACAATTAATGGACCAGGGTTTAAGGTGTTGACTCTGTGTAGCATTTTATCTACTTTACAGTTTTATCTTTATTTGTCTTTGTACTACTATAGTATAATGTTACATATGATCGTATGCCTCTTGTCGTGGTTCGGTATATGTGCATCCAGCTTTCAGATTTTTTACTTTTAGCGTTCTTTATGTGGGTTGATCCAGAGATGCAATAAGAACACATGAGGATTTTTATAGCGTAGTTTCATTTTGTATACCCTTGTACTTATATTTTTAATTTTTATGAATTTTATCGGGTTAGTGTATATGTCATTATGAGAGGAGCCCCTTACGGAGCCCTTTACGGAGCTAAGTAAATATTTGCTTAGGAAAATGCCTGTGTCAAGTCAGGAATATGACAGTTGTTTTTCTGTTCTTTTGGTTTAAACAATGTTTTTCCCCCAATGTTTACAAAAATCAGCAAGGATCTTCGTTTTACAGATATCACTATGCAAAAAAAAAAAAAAAAAATGGGAATCAGATAAGACAATCTTTACTTTTCAAACAAAATAAAACTTATGCAGGACGGACAGACACCCTTATATTGTTATAAGAAAACTAGTCGGTGTGGTATTATCAAAAAATCAAATTCAATGGCATTGAACCATTATAGCCATATTCACAAACAAAAGTGAAGCGGAATAAGTCCTGTGAATCCAATCTGTTGATATACCGATTACAAGCATAAATAATCACTTGTTTAAAGAAAGATTCGAGCGTTTTCGTGGATTTTTTGCAATAACGTATAAGCAGCAACAGATGTTTCACGATCCTTTTCATAATCATCAAAATGCGGTACCCGATCTTTCACGATCCGAAATAAAATTTATTTACAAATATTACCGTTTTTGCAAAGTTTCTGAATAAACTAAATCAAAACAACTTTAAGAACTATTTCAAACAGTGATATTGAACAATATTTCTAGGAGAAAAGTAGTTTATGCATTAAAAATTTGAAAAAAAATCATGTTTGTTTACATTCTTATTTCTCTGAAATTTCGATGAGCAATCTGCCTTTTGTAGTCTTGTGAAAACGGTGCACTTTTAAGTCTTGATTTTTCTCGGATACTAATCAGAATGTTGAACCATTTTTACAGACAGTTTTATTTTTCCAATATTTTCATAATAATTGATTAAATAAGATTATTTACTGATGGAGCATGTGTCTTCTCGATAATATTTCATTCACGATCCTATACCAGATCTTTCACGATCTTATCGCAATGCTTGACCACCGTTAGTTATTCTTTCACGATAATTTCTCTCGATAAACCGAATGACACCCGTGAATTTATGCAATGACGATATGGTTCCATAATAAATAATGATAAAAATTGTAATAAGGAGCTTTATCAAATAGAATACAGCTTTAAAAAAATATTATAAAAAAACCTCATTCTGGTGGTAACCTCTATTGTTTTAATAAGTACAACCAATACATTCCTTGTATTATCAAGAAAAAACCCATCGTGGTGGTTACCTCGATCTATTTTACTAAGTATAACACAAAAATTGCTTGTATTATATAAAACCTCATTGTGGTGGTTACTTCAATCTATTTTACTAGGTACAACCAATAAAAAGCTCCTATCATATAAAACCTCATCCTGGTGGTTACCGCAACCTATTTTACTAGGTACAACCAATAAAAAGACCATATCATATAAAACCTCATTGTTGTGGTTACTTCTATCTATTTTACATATAAAACCTCATTGTGGTGGTTACTTCAATCTATTTTACTAGGTACAACCAATAAAAAGCTCCTATCATATAAAACCTCATCCTGGTGGTTATCGCAACCTATTTTACTAGGTACAACCAATAAAAAGCTGGAACGGGGACTCAATCATTTCACCCATTTCTTCAATGCAATTTCATCATAATTGAGGAGCAGATTTTTTATTCCCTATATTAGATTGCAAAATTTCAATTACTTTGCCATACTAGTAGCCCCTCCATGATTTCTTGGAGAATTTTTGAAGGGTCATGACCTGGCATTGAAGAGAGCAATACTGTTTTGAGTATTAATAGGGTCTTTTTATTAACTTCCTGGTTAAAATCGAAAATAAAATCTGGACCATTTACTCAGACAATCATCAACCCTATACATTTCAGAATCACTTAAATTTAAACAGAATTTGAAAGTTTGATGAATACCCTTTGGATATACTACAAATTCAAGCATCTTTACATAATTTTCATCTCGGTATAATATCCCATTTAAAACATGGTAGATTTTTTAAGGGACTTCATTCGTGGGAACTGGACTGGTATCCTGTAACTGGGATCCTATTCCTATCAGACCTGATGATCATCTCAAAAAGAAGAAAAACCATATTATTTGCTGAAAGAAATCATTTATCTTCAATAAAATCAATTTATTTATGTCGAAGTCTTTGTTTTGTGCATTTTATAGCTAGAAACAATAGGCCACCCCTACACACCAAAAAGAGCATATTTTCAGCCAATATTTGATTTTGATTAAAGAAGTCTCAAACTAATTTTTCCTTAACCCATTCAATTTGTCAGCTCTAAAATGACTTTTTGAGGAAGGAAATGTTATATAACAGCATTTTCTCTGTATAACAAGCACCAAAAACCTAATTTTAGCTTCAGAGATATGCAAATATATGTAAAATGAGATATCTTTGATATATGTATACAATGGCTTAAATCTCTATTTCTCTTCAACTTTAACCAAAGAAAAAGAAAAATCAGGCATAGATATATGAAGGGTACTAGTAAAATGCATTAATCTTTTAATAAAATTTAGGTGCCCAGACTAATTTTCCTAGTAGGAATTCATGTCCAGGGCTCCTAGGTAAAAACGTCCATGTCCCTTATTTTATGGTCAATTTTGTAATGAAAGAAATAGTTTATATGTAAACAATGGAATTTTTAATTCGTATATGTTTTTAAATTGTTAACAGTTGTGCATTAATATTTCACTATTTTATTAAAATATGTTTTTTTTTTAATAATTAAACTTTAGACTTTTTCCTAGGAAAATTGATATCACAGACTTTTATGATGTACATAATTACGAATGTTCCTTTCTTAAATTTACATTTATTAATTTTAAAGGGACCTTTTTCATAGAAAAAAAAATGAGAATACGGATATATAAAACTTTTCCTAGGAAAATAAGTGCCAGACATATTTTACTAGATATATGGACTTATTTTCCTAGGAAAATGTATCCATAGACTTACATTCCTAGTTAAATTATGGTCACGGACTTGATTACCAAGGAAGAAAAGTCTATATTTTTACTACCGGACTGAATTTACTGGTACATTTACAGCAACAAACGATAACCACTGAATTACAGGCTCCTGACTTGGGATAGGCACATACAGAATGTGGAAGTCCGTATTAGACAAAACCTCATGCTGGTGGTTACCTCAATCTATTTTACTAAATATAACAAAGAAGAAACTCAAATACATCATACACGGTAGACTAGTCTTTTCCTGGATTTATACTTAATTTTTGTTCTTAATTTCTAATATCTTTTCAATGCATTCTTTTATATAGATCATTTTAGTTAACGTACAAATTCTTCATGCCGATCGTCCTAAACTTGCATGAAATATTTGTCACTGGAACAAACAATCAATCAATCTTCATGCAAAAAAATGTATATTCATATATTTGTTATTGGACACACATTCCATAGTAGAATGATTGAATTAAACAAAGCGCCGAAAGAAACGTCTCACAGTTTTATCAAAATACCTTTTTTTTTTGTTTTTTTCAGATTAATTTTGACACACCCGTCGGAGCAATATTTTTCAAAAAGTTCTAGTAACATGTCTCTGCTTATCCTTATTATAATTTTAAATTTATGTATTTCCATTGATTTTAACTATTATTACTTCTTTATTAGTATATCTATATCTGCCCTTACTTTGTTTTCCTTCTTTGAATGTGGTTATGATCGGAACTATGAATCCTTTTTTTATCTACATATCTGTCAATCATCGCTTAGTCATGAATATGCATTACCTACCCTAGGTGGTTACCTCGTTTTAACGGTTAACTAATAGACAGAACCTGAGTGAGTCTTCACCGGGACTCGAACCCGGGACCTCTGTGTTAAAAGATAGTGCGTTAACCAACTGAGCTAAAGAAGTAGTTCCTTAGCTCAACCGCTTACGGCTGACTAAGTATCTACTAAGCTTTCTAAGGGAAGCAATCCCGTCACACTTGCACTATATTTTAGGCACTATAGATTTTACACTAAATAAAGTAAAGCTGCTAATATATAGATATAGGAAGATGTGGTGTGAGTGCCAAAGAGACAACTCTCCATCCAAGTAACAATTTATAAAAGTAAACCATTATAGGTCAAGGTACGGCCTTCAACACGGAGCCTTAGTTAAAGTGTAAATAAGAATTCATAACAAGGGAAAAAAAATATTGAGCATCCATTTGTTGCCATGAAATAAAAACATGTAGTTGAAATTTATTATCGAAATTAGTGAATCTAATGCCACATGTAATGCATAAGAATACTTTAAGCGTATGTTATGAAAAAAAATAAAAGCTAAAAATATCGTTGCATCATAAATTTGATAAAAATTATACAATTTAATAATTATAAAGTCACATGTATAGCTTCAAAAATCAAAAATGTTTAAATCAAACTTGCTTTTAAAATAAATAATAGTCAATTCTTTGAATTGCACATGTTTAAACAAAATAGTTTATATGGCTTCCGCTTACCTAAAGGCAGTAAAATAACATATTTTCAATATATTCACTATATATATATATATTGCTGGAGCCGGTGTTATATAGTCATTCTTCCCCCATGCCAGTTATTCCCCCGGGGAAAATTTGGATCATTGACATTCTTCCCCCGCGGAAATTTGTCAATACGTATACATATAGCCACTTTCCCCCCATGCCAGTTCCCCAACAGTATACATTCCACTATATATATAAGTCTGAAAATTAACCCCTACAGTGTTGGAATTAGATTTTTATGCTGACAAATTGTTATCCCTCAACGGGATTTGAACTGTCCAGCGCTCTAGACCACTTGACCACATCCGCTTTATAAGATATAAACGCGATTGTATAAGGGGACGACCATTTGATATTCTGGGGAGGCAGGAGGATTTGTTTTGGATCGGTTATTTATTTTTGTAAACTAAGAGGACAGATTATCTATTTTCTGCACTATTGAAGCAAGATTTTTCATTTTCATTAAAGCAAGGGACTGATTATTTATTTTCACAACTATATTTATAATATTCGAAAACATACAATTTTTTTTTGAAGGGTTTTTGAACCACTGAAGGCCCAAGAAGCTATAGAACAAATGATGCAAAAATCATGCCTTCTGGGTGTTCCCCAGACCCTTTCTTAAACTGAAAATTCAAGTTCTGTTTTAATAATTTTTTGACAATATTTTGGTCTCAAAGCAAAATCACGTTATAGATTCAGTGTAAGACTTAAGTTTCTAGGGACAACATCAAAAGACAAATATGCATGATAAAGCAAAAATGTAATTGTGTGGCTGCTGTGTTTTTTTTTAAACTCATGATCAAGTTAATAATAAAATTACTAAATTACAAAATGAATGCAACACTAACATAATACAGAAGGGCAATCAATGAACAAAAGACAAATAAATAAGAAACATTGATCCCGAAAAATCAGGGGCTACGTCTGAGGGAGAACAGAACTTGCTTCTTGCAAGGCACTCACGGTGAACACAATTTGATATGGAGACAAGCATTTGGTTTTGAAATTTCCTACATGAGGCATTTGTCTCAATGTAGTTACGGCCCTGATTTAATAAAAGTGAGGTAAGTGTTCCTGAGACAATTAACCTCAAGTTAAATGAAACCAATTTTCTGACATTTCAAGTATATTTAAATAATATTTATACTTTTATTATTAAAAGATATGGGAAGTGTTTCCCGATTTTTTTTGGAAAAAGATGAATTTATGAAGAATCTGGTGCCATCTCATACTTTCGATTAGACCTGCTGAGTTATTTATTTTCAATACATTGCAAGTCAGGTAATTTATTTTCAAACTACCACAGAACAAACCATTTATTTTTGTGATTATCAAGGCTGAGTTATTTATTTTCAAAATCCTCCTGCCCCCCCTCCCCCCAGAATATCAAATGGTCGTCCCCTAATGTTACCGGAATCATGAAATTATGAGATACATGGAAGTACGGTGCATAGTCAAGAATGATGCATAATCATACAATTATTTTGTACAATAATTTTGTTTTGATATAATTTTGCTGGTAATAGCATAATTATTTTACCAGGATTAGCACAATTCCAACTTAGCAGATGTATCTATTCGTCTATCTCGGAGATCAGAATTCCAATTTGGCAGAGTTCTCGATAAGTGGTGGTCCTAGGGATTTGACCACCACATTTTTGGGAAGGACCAACAAAATTTTGGTAATTTGCAATAGAAATAATAGTGAGGACCTGCGTATTTTCTTCAAGGACCACCACGCAAAAAAAGATTTCGAGAACTCTGTCCAATTGCGGAATAGTACTACAACACAGGAAGTATTAATGCTATGTTTTAAAATAGCTATAAATTAACAGAATTCCATTACTGGACTTCTGATATCAACGATCTCCAATTGACTATTCATTTTTTAAGTCCCCACCGACTTAATATGTGTTCAATTGATCTGTCCGTCCATCACACTTCAGTTTCAGTTTAGAAATGCTTTGACCAAATGATTCTAGTTTTGGTTTGTAAACTTATTATTATGTTACAGGTCAAGTTTGTGATTTTTTCTGGTGGGATAACATCTCAGGCTTGTGTGTGCCCTAAGAAAGTAAGAATTTTCTTACAACTGGTAAAGGACAATGTCCTTTACCAGTTGTAAGAAAATTCTTATGTCCTTTACCAGTTGTAAGAAAATTCTTACTTTCTTAGGGCACACACAAGCCAGGCAATATTTATCTTGCCTTACCATAAGCCAGGTTGGGCTATTGCAATCCCATGAAGTTCGTCATCTGTTGAACTTTCATAAATTGATTATCAGACGAAGAACTCTGGACAAAATCCGACCTAACTTTGCAGCAATTATCTTTTCAAGGATCTACATGTATGAAAAATTTAAAAATAAACCTACCCCCCCTTTTTTTTCCCAACCCTCCAACCCCAATGTTACAGTATGTATTACATTTGTTGAACCTTCTGAAAAAAAAACAGACAGGAATGTGAGTGAAGCAAAACATGCAGTCATATTCCAATTTGAAAATAAACACCCTCTGTATATGTATTTTTTACATAAATTTCCATTTATACATCTTTTGAATGGATGTTGCTATGGATTATAATTGTTTCCATGGTAACTATTGAAGTCAGCAACACTTAAAGATGGTAATTAAGAGTTAGCATATGCTTTTATGTATTTTCTAATTGGTTATGAAACAATTAAGAAATTTAAGTTCTTAAACTGCAATATTCTGCAAATAATAACTCCGTTTCCAAGGAAAAAAATGGGTTGCTATGGTGATAAAATTAAAGAAAGTCCCACGCATTTTTCTATTTAATTTGGTAAAGTAGTATTCAAACTTAAGAACTACAGTGCTAACTATGCTGTACACATTTGCACTTTTCTGAAAAACACACGAGAAAATTTGATAATTTCACAAAAATCCACAATTCAGAAAAGTTGAAAATATGCAATTTTTTGGTAATTATTTTTTAAAAATATAACAAATTTGGTTGACATGCAATCTTAACTAAAATGAAGCTCAAACCAAGTTATATCAATGTTACATATGAAAATTTATGAAAAAAGTTTGATTCTATTCATAATCAGGCTCTGAATTGTAGTGATTTAGCTGATTTTTGAAAGATTTTACCACGCTTAACTACCAAAAAATAGAGTGTCCGTTACCATGGCAACCACTCATATTTTTCAACTCAAATTTAATTTTTGAGCAGTATTCAAGTACTGCTTCTACCAGGCAATTTATAGAAAAATCTGAAGCCCTCATATATCGCACTCTGCCTGGTTCATAGCTGTACTTTAAAAATAGGTAGTTTAGACGGCAGAGGCACATAACAAACATGGCGTCGTGTGGTCTAAATGACATTAATAAATTTATGAATATAGATATAATAGAACGTGAGCTGTGTGATAAAAGTTTTTATGGTATGTCAGCCTTAGTAGGACATCCCTGTAGGGACGATAAGCTGTATAAATATAAGAACTACACGGACAATAACAGTAAGGGGACGACCATTTGATATTCTGGGGAGGGGGAGGGGGCAGGAGGATTTTTTGCGGATTTTTATTTAAGTCAAGTATGTAATATGAATATAAGGAGATGTATTAAGATTGCCAATGAGGCAACTATCCACTCAAGTTCAATTGAAGTGGATGTGAGCAATTGTAGGCAACCGTGCGACTTCAACAATGACAAAAACCCATACCGTATGGTCGGCTATAAAAGGCCCCGACATGAAAAATGTGAAACAAAACGAAAAAAATAATGGCTTATTTATATATAACAAAACAATTTACAAAAAATCAAATATGAGTCGACAGACAACCACTGAACTACAGGCTCCTGACTTGGGACCGGCACATAAAGAATATGGCAGAGTTAAACATGTTTGTGAGCGCTCAACCCTCCCTTAAACTGGGACAGTGGTGTAACAGTACAACATAAGAAAAAACTGTAAAAACCAATTGCAATTAGATTCACTTAGAAGATCAGCACGAGACACAAAAAAACAACTAACATTAAGACAATAGACACAAAGCACCGAAATAAGAGTATTTGCAGTTACTGAAAGTTTGTTCAAAGCTAATTTCAAGTAACACTGAAATAAATCTTGTTCTCCCAGACTAAAGTATCAATCAGTACGCAACCAACGGATTTAGTCATAAACAGTCTGAGAAACGCCGTGACCTTGTATACCTTGTGGTGGTCCGAAGGTTTTGACCATCGAAATTTTGTAATAGAAATAATAGTAAGAACCAGCAGATTTTC